>JAKVQX010000190.1:0-26889 GCA_030463015.1 Geotrichum citri-aurantii
CCCCCCCCCCCCCCCCCCCCCCCCACCCGCTACGAGCACACAATATACCAAGAGCACTGACATTAGTGACCCGGACCCCACCCAACCGGCAACCCGGCATATTTGTCGGCTACCATGTGCTGGCGATTGAAACCTCCTGTGACGACACCACCGTCGCGCTCATCGATCGACCCTCCTCTCCCAGCCCGCCGCGGCTCATAACCCACGTCAAACGGTCCCTCGACAACACTAAAGCTGGCGGCATCATCCCGCTCGACGCCCGTAACTTTCATCAGCAGAACCTCGCGCCAATGGTCAGAGACCTGTTTGTGAAATACAACTCTCTTCCCCGCCCTACTACCACCACTACTGTTGATGCTGCTGCTGCTGTTGATGGAGGATTGCAAGAAGAAACCGTCAAAATTGACCTGATCTGTGCTACGCGCGGGCCCGGCATGATTGGATCACTCTCGGCGGGGTACAATTTTGCAAAAGGGCTGAGCGTGGCGCTGGGCGTGCCGCTGGTCGGCGTGCACCACATGGTCGGCCACCTGCTCACGCCGCGGTTCTTCCAAGCACCCACCACCACCGTCGCTGCCGCCGCTGCCGCCGGCAGTACCCCGGCCGGGATTCCGCAGTACCCGTTCTTTTCTTTGCTCGTCAGTGGTGGTCATACCATGCTTGTGCGCTCGGCCTCGCCTACGGACCACACTGTCCTTGCCAACACCGTCGATATAGCTGTCGGCGACATGCTCGACAAGTGCGCGCGCGAGCTTGGCCTCACCGGCAACATGCTGGGCCAAGAACTTGAAAAGTTTGTCAACAATACCACTACTACTAATACAACCACTAATCCTGCTGCAGCTGCCGGCTCTGACAACAACGATATTGCTGCGCGGCTGGCCATAGTGGACTCTATCCAGTTCCCCAACCCACTACAAAACAAGTCCGGCCGCGCTGCCAACGTCGCCGCATACTCATTTGCGGGCTTCATAACAGCGCTACGCACCGCAGTCGCGACAAAATTCCCCAGCGCGCCGACCGCCACCCCCGCCGCCACCGCTGCCGCCGCGCTCGACGAGGAGACCCGCCGTGCACTGGCGCGTCGCCTCCAAACCGCTATCTTCACGCACCTTGTCTCCAAAACTGCGTTGGCGCTGCGCGCGTATTTTGAGGCCCACCCAGACGAGCTCTCCGCCGCTGTGGACGTGGTTTGTGCCGGAGGCGTCGCGTCCAACCTCGAGTTGCGCGCCATGCTTGAGGCCGAGCTCAGGAAACCGCCCAAGCCCAGTAAGAAAAAGCAATCTGCTCCTTCTGCTCCTCCTTCCGCCGCTGCGGTGGAAAAAGTGCAGCCGGAATTCAAATTCTACTACCCGGCGCCCAAGTGGTGTACCGACAATGCGCTCATGATTGGGTGGGCCGGTATCGAGATGTGGGAGACTGCACGTCTCCACACCGACCTTTCTGCTCTGCCCACTGCCAAGTGGCCGATTGAGGAGGTTCTTTCAATTGACGGATGGCTTCCCCGTGAAGACTAGCACTGCTCTCATTAAACATTATCTTATTGTATATAATTTTCTTTTAAATTTTTTTCATTGTCCATAGCATTACATTGTACATAAATATTCATTACTTTTTTTTTTACTTTTTTTTTTTTTGTTAATGTTCAGGTCTTGCTGGTTCTTTAAAATATAAATCGTCATTATTGTGCATTCAAGTATTGCTCAAGAATATTCATGCGATCATCAAAATACGTTCGGAACATGCCCATGGACATTGAGCTGAGACCCAGATCAACGTTGCCGAGATCCATGAGCTCAAGGGACAGTATTGTAGCATCGAGGCTGTCTTGCTTTTCAAACAGCTCGACGTCACTATTCGTCTGGCCCACAGTTGTGCTCGACTCTCGCCGCTGCCCGCTAGGCAGCTGGGGGCTGGTGCCGTCCGACGACGCCGATGACAGGGGCGACGCCACCACCGTCGATGCGCAGCTTGACGGTGAACTGTCGCTGGCCGCTGGCATGTACGTGTCCATCATCTCCATTGAAAAATTCCGGAACGACGTCACAAATGTCTCATACACGGGCTCCGGCTGCGGCGGCGTAGAGGACTTTAGGGGATCTGCAAACAGAAACAGTCGGTTGAGCAGGGACTGCCGCTTCTTAAAAAACGTAATGATCTTTAGTGGATAGTCCAGCTGCACCCGTGTCGCCTTGGACTCCGCCAGCGTGATACACGTCTCCGGGCTCACCAGGTCGATGGGCCCAATAAACGAGAACTGGAACAAATACCGTGCCTCCGGCATGATTGCGTCCATGGCCCGCGTGACTGCATGGTAGTAGCTATACAGCACCAGTGCGCTCTCCTTGTTGTTGCCGCTTAGGGTATCTAGGTTCAGCGCCAAGCTGGGAAAGCCGACTATCCACTCGCGCATAAAGTTGAAAATGCCACATGGGTCGCGCGGGAACCGGCATGTTTCAGACACCGCCCGAGGGCTGGTTTTGAGAAACGCATCCATGCGAGTCACATAATCGACCAAAAAGTCGTACTCTGTCTTTAGCACCTGGTCCAACTCCAGCTGTTGGTCTTCAATCCCAAAGTCTTTGATCCCCTGTATCAGTTCCGAGAAAAATGTAGCCTCGTAAGGAGGATGTAAAATGTTTTTAATAGCTTGGAAGATGGACTCGGTCATACACAGCGCCATCTGCGTTGTCGAGTTGACCGACTGGACCTTTTCAAGCACGGCGCCAAGCCCGCGCGTCAGGGTGATATAGCCTGCAAAATCGCCTTCGCGCAGAAACACATCCCACGAAAGAATAAGAGACGAGCTGAGCAGGGCGTCTGTGTTGGCTGGCGATACCCTCAGCAGGCCTTGCTGAATTTCACGTAGTGCAATAAAGCGGTGCCGGTCTGAGTGAGTTTTTTCAATATCATTCTTGGTTTTGATGCTCGTAAAGCTGAATGAAAACGCGAGCATGGCATGGTAGAGACATGTATGGTGAAAGGCCAGCGCCAGAGTGTTGTTCATCCAGTTACTGTATGCATTTCTCATAAAGTCCGTTTCAAAGCCTTGTCTGGTTATCGCGATGGTAGTGTTCACGTTGCGGCGTTTCAACTTTGGGAGGTTGTTTAGTTTTTCTGTCAACGGCAGCTGCACCTGTGACAACATTTGGGCGCCAGCGGTTGCATTTTTGTCATGGTTATTATCATTCTTATTATTAATATTTGTGGAGTCGAGCAAGGCGTTTGCAGCTGCCACCCGACCGGCCTCGCGTTTCTTGATGTGCTCGTTTATCTGTAACTCAGAGTAGTGTGAATATGAACAGTCGATGTTGCCCCGCTTACATTGGCCACAGACCGGGACCTGCTCGTCACATTTTATTCGGCGCTTTTTGCACTTTTGACAGCCAAGGTGCGACTTTTTGTGGGCACGTCGCAAGTGCACCTTGCGGACTTCACCATTTTCGTCAGTGACAGTGGTATACTTTGGTTTAGGCGGCATAATCGTCTTTTCCATTAGATAAAAAGTATAGAGATATCAAAATCAAATTATTAATAAGAAAAAAGATAAAAAAAAGAAAAAAAAAAATCTTTTAATTAATACTTTTATTAGTATTAGTAAATATACACTATGATTATAATTATACTACTTTTGTCGTTTTTTTTTTTAGCTTCTTCTTATTTGAGTTAGATTAAATTTTAAATTTTTTTCTGTGGAAGATTATGTAATAAATCAGTAAACGCCAAAATAAAATGAATCCACTGGAATATCATCGTTGAGAATCTGCTTCTCAAAGACAAAAGAGTAAGATAATATGCCTTGAACACTATAACGTAAAAAATTATCATTTTTTTTCTTTCGAAAACTTTTAATTGCCGCTTAGTTACCGGTCGCTGCTTTGACGGCAGCAAGTACTTCAGCGTGGACGCCCTTGGCAGCAGCAACAACGCCCTTATTGTTCTTCAAGGTTCGGCCAACGCCAAAGTCAAGCTTGTTGCCAAACATATCGGTGACAATACCACCAGCCTCGCGGATCAGCACATTGCCAGCAGCGTGGTCCCAAATCTTCTCTTCGTATGTGGCACTGACAGGCAGACGCAGGTAGATGTCACCATCACCGCGCGCAATGCTGCAGTATTTAGCTTGAGAGTCCATACGGACACTGGGCTTGGTGATGCCGAGGGCCTGCGCAATTTTAGCCTGGGTATCGTGCGAGCTGTGGCCGGCCTCAACGCTTTCGCAGAATGTTGCACTTGCAGTGCTATCGATTGAGTTGAACTCAATTTTTGTAGAACGTCTGCCGTCGATAAATAAGGGTGCCTGGAAAGCTCCCTCATTGGCAATAGCAGTAAAAAGAACACCCTTTTCGGGGGTTTCGCTTTTGGATTTGTAGTCAACAGGCAAGTTGGGACAGCCAATGGCACCGACAACAACCTCGGAGTCGACAGCAAGCGCAAGGCAGACAGCGTACTGACCCTTTCTCAAAAAACCCTTAGTGCCATCAATGGGATCAAGGGCCCACATGCGACCTTTAGGGCCGCCAGTATAGTTACCCCAGTCAATGGCGTCCATCATCTCATCGGGAGTCTCAATACTGCCAATATCATTGCTAAAGGTGTCGTGAGATGTGGCCTCCTTGACAAGATTCCAAACCGTTTCACGAAGCTTAGGATCCTTTCTGAGATCATCAGCGTCCTCCTCACCAACGACCTTATCATTAGGGAAAACGTGCTTAAGGGCACTGATGATCACGGCCTGCGCACCAAAGTCTGCGATGGTGACTGGCGATTGATCGGGTTTGGTGATTGAGTTGATGTCATGGGAGTCAGCAACTAACTTAGCAAGTCTGGATGCACGTTTAACAGCGAGCTCGGCGATTTTTCTTTCAAGGGCAAAGGACATGGTGGTTGTTGGGTGCTTGACGTGAGTGGTGTAGAAATAAGTTCAGTGAAGGAGGGGAGAAGGTTAGGAATGAATCATTGTGAGTGTGGCTGATTGTGGCTGAACAAGCAGCCTTTTTTTTCTTCTGAAAATTAAAAAATAAGACATAAGAGATAAACTTAAAAAAACATGTCAAAACCCACAAGTCTGATTTATTATTTCAAAAAATTCAAGTGTTATGTTATATGTATATTTTCTTTTTTTTTTAATTTTTTCACAATACAAATTTTTTAAAGGACAAACAGTTCATACCATCTGCCTATCGAGACCGATGTGCCGCCCCTTCGGGCGTCCCACCATTAACATGCATGTTTAAACCGAGGTTGTCTTGCTGCATGAAGCAGTATTCAGCGGTCGGTAATGCACTGGCCGTATATGTATCTCCGCCATCATTGCCGCCGTTGCCGACTGTTAAAAGTCATGGTGTGTGTTCCGAGTGAGGCCATAATAAACAACTTTTAACTGTTGTCATTGTTTTTGTTGTTGTTGATACTGTTATTGTCTATATTAAATGTTGTTGTTATTATTGTTGTTTTTAATGTTGTTGTTTGATGTACCTATACAGAAGAATAAACAACACAAAAAACTCTCTCCCACACAAATCACACTCTCTTCTTCTCCTTCATTTCTTTTTCCCTTCATTCCTTTTCTTCTTCTTCTTCCTTTTCCTTCCTTCTCCAACTTCATTCACCACTTTCTTTCTCGCCATCGGCACAGCCGCAACATACAGTCACAGACGTTTAACGTCCATCTTCAGACTTCTCCAGACACCACAGTTTTTATCTCTGTCTCATAGATCTGAATCACAAGCCTAATGATCAAAGTATGTTAAAAATCCTTAATTTCCTCAAGACGTTCACCGTTTTTGCTCAAGTCTGAAGCATTGGCTTTTTTTTTTTTCTACTCACTTTTTTCAATTAATTTTTTGTCTTATTCTAATGTCAAACTAGGGAATTAGGCGTTCTTTCAAGGGTGAAAAGCGCTCTTCGGCGGATAACGGTACGGTTACACCCAACACTTCCTCGCCCACATACTCTAGTAGCGGCCAATCGCCCGGCGTGCTATCGCCGTCAAAGAACAGTGCAACCACACCGCCAAAGAAAATCATTCGTGCACTTTACGATTATACTACTCAAGGCCCAGGTGAGCTACGGTTTCGCAAGGGCGATTTTTTGTACGTGACGGGCTTAGAAAACTCAACCGAGTGGTATGAAGCTTACGACCCACCTTCTAATCTACAGGGTATGGTCCCGGTTTCGTACTTTGAAGTCGTCTCTCGAAAGGACTCTATTCCAACTATTCCACTACATACAGCGGCTGCCGCTGCCGCTGCACATGGCGGTGTACTCCCTTCGCACAACTCGAACGTAACTAACAGCCCTGAGACTCTTGTCCACCACGAAACTACCAAAGTATCCAGTTCCGCCAACAACACCATAAATAGTACTAATACAATTATACCCAGCTCTCAGTCTATTTCGCCTGTGTCCACCAACTCGCATGTGAACTTCTTCAAAAATGGCATAAACAACCATTCCCAACTTTATGCTGTTGTTAAACACAATTTTGTTCCCGCGCGCTCTGACGAACTCCAGGCGTCCGTAGGCGAATCGATCATTATTATCGCTAGGTCCAACGAAGAATGGGTAGTGGCCAAACCTATCGGCCGTCTGGGTGGCCCCGGCCTTATCCCTATCAATTTCATTGAGATTCGCGACATTGGTACTAACAAGCCTATGGCCGATTTAAATGAGGCGCTGAATCGCGCACATGTGCCGTATGTTGAAGAGTGGAAGAGACTTGCAGCGGAATACAAAGCCAGCAGCATTCCCCTTGGTAAGATTGACGACTTGGCAGCTGTTTCTAATAATGGCCGAAACACGCCTTCAATCAGTCAACAGTTGAAAAGCATGCATCTGAACAGTAACAGCAGTCCAAATGTACTACAAAAGTCGACTAGCAACGCTGGTAGTCGATTATCAGTTTCATCGCCGCCCTCTGAAAAGGCAAATACCATCAACGAACAATATGATATTAGTAATTCAAACGCTTCTGTTTCGTCAGCCACAGTGACTAGCGAGATTGAAACTGAAGTTTACGTAGCGGCGGCATCCGTTGATAGCTATGCTTTCAACAATGACAGATACTGGTACTTGGTAGTTGCCAAGCTTTCTAACGGCAAATACCGCAACCTGTGTCGATTCTATCAGGACTTTTATGATTTCCAGATCAACCTTCTGGACGAGTTTCCCGTGGAGGCTGGACGCACTGGCCACAAACGGACGCTACCGTTCATGCCAGGCCCGTTGACATACGTGAATGACTCGATATCAAGCCAGCGCCGCGTGAATCTTGATGACTACGTAAAAAAGCTTGTGACGCTGCCAAGTTATATTTCAAAGGGATCTACTGTGCAGCATTTGTTTGATTTGCGAGAAGGCGATGTGGAGACTGACGGGCCAACGTCGGAGCTGCCGAGCCCGACCCAGAGCCAGGAAAATGTTGCGGTTAACCAATCTCCCGAGCATGTAGAGGAACCACAAAACTACCAACAGCAGCAGCAGCAACAGCAGCAGCAAATACCGACAGCAGACGATACTGTATTTTCACAAAACGATACCGATTTGAATCAAGACGCTGTTGGAAACCAGCAACAGCATCAGCAGCACCAGCTGCTGCCTGAAGCAAAGCCTGTGGGACTGAAGGCAGAACTCAAAGAAGCTTTCCCCGAACCCGAGCCGGAAGCGTTGCCGCCGGTAACCGAGCGGGCAGTCAAAATCAAGATTTTCTATGAAGACGATTTAATTGCAGTGCGCGTGCCCAACACAATTTCCCTATCGGCGCTCTCGGCCAAAATCATGGATCGCCTACAGCTTACCACGGTTGTGCTTTTGCACAAGGACGACGCGTCTGGCCACCTTACCGAGCTCAACACGGACTTGGACCTGCGGCGTGCACTTGGTAATAAACTCAAACTGATCCTTAACGCAAAGTAATAAAAAAAAAAAAAAAAAAAGGGGATTGGCATGGGATCAATTAACGGAAAAAAAACAAAAAACCAAAAAAAAAAAAAAAAAAAAAAATCAGTATCAAAGTCAAACAAAAACCCAACTAAACAAGTCAACCTCCAAAAAAAAGCAAAAAAAAAAAAATGTTTCAACAAAGATCAACAACAACCGCAACAATTAACAGCATTAATACTATTGTACCCGTTAGGGCAGGACTGTGCGTGTGTTAACTAATGGTGTTTATTTTTTCTTTTTTTTTTTTTTTTTTGCAAGATTGCCCATTGCTACAGCGTTACTTGAAACCAAAAAAAAAAAAAAAAAAAGGGTAGAGAGACGAGAAGGGAGAGTAGCGAGCCATTTAAAAATCAACAATAGCCCGGCTCCGCTAAGGGACATACATGTATGATTTAGGTATTTATTCTTACTAATTTTTTTTATTTCTTTTCTTTCATTTTCATTTTTGGTTGTTATCATCATCATTGTTTTTTTTTTTGTATTAATTTTTATTTTTATTTTTAGTTTTTTTTTAATACACATGGTTACAATTGGATTTTCAATTTATTTTTTTTCTTTCATTCTTTCTCTTCTTCATGACGGTTTACAAGCAAAACCCAAAAAAAAGTAAAATAGTAAATAAAAAGGGAAGTAAAAGAGCATTGGCACAGAAATCTCAGAAAATTTACCTACACTCTCTGTTGGAAGCTACCTTATTTTTTTTTTTTTCCTTCATAGAACACAATTATAGCCGTTTAAACAGCCTCTCCATTAAGGTACGAAAATCCACGAAACTTTTCCTGCATTGCAGGGGTCAAGGTCTTCGTTACAGGAGTCAGGGCTGGCACTTCGCTTGTAAATTCTTGATCAAAGTTCTTCACGTCAGTGGGAGAGTCAATCTTGGGCACATAGGGCGGCGGCACGCGACAGTGATAGATATCGTCAAAATTAATGTTTTTGAAGTAATCGTGCTCCATAATGTCAAGAGCGTCACGATCGCTCGAGCCTAGTCGTTTCTCGGGTTCTCGGATTAATAGCTCCTGAAGGATTGAAACCGAGTCGCGTGGCATGTGAATTGGGTAAAGCGGTTCGTCAAGCAAAATGGCATCAAATACTTCATCATCATCCTCGCCACGGAAGGGAGACTGACCCAGCAGCATCTGATAAATTAGGACGCCAAAGGCCCACCAGTCAACGCCGCGGCCGTACTTTTGCTCTAACAAAATCTCAGGCGCCATGAATTCCGGTGTACCACAGAATGTGCCTGTAGTCTTGCCATACCACATGTCCTCCTTACAGAGACCATAGTCAGCAATCTTAATATGCCCACTTAGCGTAAGCAAAATGTTATCAAGCTTGAGATCACGGTAGATAACGCCGTTCTCATGAAAGTATTTAAGACCTAGCAGCACCTCAGCCGCATAGAACTGTGCGCGTCGCGGCGTAAATGGAATCTGCTGAATATGCCACATCAGATCACCACCGCTGACATAGTCCATCACAAAGTAGATACGGTTCTCGGTCTGAAAACACGAATGCAAGTTGAGCAGGAACGGATGGCGCTCCTTATTGGCAATCAGGAAAACTCGCTTCTCAGACCGCGTGCTTTCCACCTCCTCATTTTCAATAATAAAGTCTTTCTTCAAAACTTTGATGGCATAGAGGCTCTGTGTATGCCGTGATTCCGCAAGCATGACTTTACCAAAGTTACCTTTACCCAAAACGGCTAAAAAGTTAAAGTCATCAAGTCCAACCTTTCGTTTTTTGCGTTGCTGGTGGTGATGGTGATGATGACCTGGGGAGACCTGACTGCGGTCAGGCGACAGCTGTAGCGACTGGCGAGCCTGCTGACGGTCTGTGTTAGATGAATTGAATTTGATCTGGTCCTGCAATACGGGTTCTCCCGTGTTACTCGTCGGCGTCTGAGGGCGAGAAGAAGAAGACATCTCGACCGACATTCTCTGAGGTCGCAAACTGCTCATAACTGCAGATGCAGCGGGGAGAGGGTTGATGTTTTTGGTTTCCTCAAATTTAGCTTGAGAGGAGTGGTCAGTAGAGTCAACAACTGCGGTAGAAGAAGACTCATTAGGAGGTGGATGCTGAAATCCCATGTCATCAACAGGAATTGGCGGAAGCGGCGATTCTTTATTGTAGTCGTACGGCTGCTGCTGGTACTGAAATTTTTGATGTTGCTGCTGCTGTTGTTGCTGCTGTTGCTGTTGTTGCTGTAGCTGCTGCTGCTGTTGTTGTTGTTGCTGGTACTGCTCATACTGATTAGATTGATTCTGAGATTGCTGGGCCTTTTGCAACTGCGGCACATTCTGCTGATCCAGGTACGGTAAGTTCTGCTGTTGTTGCTGAACATTATGATTATGATGGATTAAATGCTGTGGCGACTTTGGTGGTCGTGCCGGCGACAAGGGACTTTGGTTACCACCACCGTATCCATAGTCATGACGAGGCGACACCGGATTCATATTCAGCCTTCCTGTGTCGATTGATCCGACTGACGCCGCCTTACGGTGCTTAGTAATCTTGATCTCACGAAGAATCTTGTTTGCAACTTCGTTCGACATGCCACAAAAGTCTGGCACCAAGTGCACGCAAGAAGCATGACAAGTCGATCCACACTCTGTGCACTTTCGTACATTTTTCTTGCCCAATGGCAGAATGTAACCACAGTGACAGCACCAGTTAGCGCCCATATTTGTGTATGGCTCAAACCGGTGCGGGATCCGGTGATTAAGCTTCTCTTCGTCGGGATCCATCTCGTTGCTAGCCCTTGAGATGCACTTGGTGACAACGTTCGGGTAACATTTTTTGTGACAAGTATACTTGCAGTCCATACATTGGTAGCCACCAGAGTACTTGAGGAAATCGCCACATAATGCACATTTCATGACATTGTAGAACTGATGCTGGACAAATTGGTGACCGTGCATCTCGTGGACCTCTTCCTTCTTTTGTCTGATGGCACCCTGTCTTCCAAGACCTCCAATGCCATCATAAGGTCGTTTAGTGCCCCTACTGGCTTTTTCAAACCCAAGGGCTAAGTGAATCTGGCCCGCAGGTTCCAAAACAAACCACGAATCAATTGTAATGGTAGACGGGTGAGAATGTCCAGAATGAATGTGTGGAGTTGCAGATGCGGGGTGGTGGTCTGCAGGATTCGAGTAGAGACCAGCGGAAGATGAAGGGTTGGGGCTGCCGCCTGCAGTACTGCCGCCCGCATTTGTGTTGGTATCCTGGACTTTGGACGCACTGACCCAGCCGGTCTGATTCAGTTCCTGTTCGATTCTACGGCGACGTATAGCCTCTGCAATATCAGATATACGTAGCCACATCAGACCCACAGGAATGTTCTGGTCGTTAACCTTGTCGTATATTGCAATCTCAATCTCGTTTGCCTTATCCACAGGGATGTTGAAATCCTCGTGCCAGCGGTCATTTCGCACGTAACGTGTTTTAGCGCGTGTCTGGTCTTCCACCTTGACTGAGAGGTAGGATTCCGGGCCCCTGATCGGACGTGCACCGACAATGTGGTCTACGTCTTTAACAGCAATAATCGAAATATGTAGGTTTCCCGTTAGAGGCCTTCGAATGTTGCTACTTAGCTTTGTGTTTTCGTCATTGTTGTCTTCGTCCTCGTCAAAATCAATATTCATATCATTGTAGCGTTTGCGAGACTTGGTAAGAAGCTGTATCTTTTGCGCACTCTCAATCTTTTTGGCTTCAGCCTCAGCTTTGCTGCGACGGTCGCCCTCGATTTGATAAAGATTTATCATTTTGTCTATTCCCTCCTTGTACTGCTTTTCGACGGAGAGCTTGAACTCAATCTGTTGAAGCATCAACTGGATCCGTGGACCCAGATATGGTGTGTCATATTTGATAAGATCCAGCCGGGTGAAGTTTGGCCGGACCGTAGCGGAGTCGGTAGCGGGCGGGGCTATAAACAGATGATTAGATTAGAGCAACAATAGATAAAATAAAAATAAAAATAAATAAAAAAACAGTGAAAAACAACAGCGATAATGATAACAACAACAGCAGCAACACTAATAATAACACCAGCTATAACTTACCATGATCTTGGGGTTGGGTCTGAGACGACAAAGGCATTTGAGCCAATAACGACATATCTAAAGAGTTTCTCTTACGGACTTGCAGTTGTCGCATACGGTCCTCCAGATACTCAATGTTTTTCTTTGATTCTCTGATGTTGGTGTCACACTTTTGTTGTACGATAGAGTTTTCAGTTGAGTTGCGGAGCGCAATGGCACCTTGAATAAGAACCTTTTCACGATCGATCTTGCGCGAAATGTCCTGAAGGACGGGATCACCTTCCAGAGGATCCATGATGGCAATGAGTAATAAAGTGGAATAAGCAGATAGGGTGAGTGGAGAAGAACAAGAAAGTAAAAGAAAAAAAAAAAAAAGAAAAAAAACAATACTTGAGAAGAAGAAATCTGAATTAGACAAAAAGGAAAAGGGAAAACAGGAGAGTGAACTCAACAAGGAAAGACAGATTAATAAGTTTGCACAACAGCGGCAACAACAACAACAACAACAACAACAACTTTAATAACAACAACAACAACAACTACTACAACTATATTACAACAACACATACATTTATTCGTAAGAAAAAAAACATGACAAACTTACAGATTGAGGGACTGGGCGCTACTCTTTTACTGTTTAGAAATAAACATTTTCAATGTCAACTATACAACTGTGGTAGAGATCCAATCTCCGAAACACCGATCGGCCACTGAACAGGTTCCCGGTTTTATTTGAGTCTAGATGAATATCGATATAAATTTTAATGAAAAACAACAGGTTTTTTTTTCTAATTTCTAGTCTAATTTTTTTTTAGCATCATTCAGTATAGAATTTAGCTGTGACAGATGTCTGTGGAGGGTTTTGAAAAATAAACAAAAAGCGAAATAAATTTTACTATGTACACATACAGGGTTAGGACCAGTTCTTCGAAACGTTTCTTGGAACCGATGGAAGAGACGCCCACTGGGCATGAAAGAGAATATAAACAAAAAAACCAAACAAACGGAAAACCAATCTTTAAAAAATTAAAAGAGAGGGAAGGGTATAGTGTTGTTGGCAATAAAGGTTCTGGCGTTGATTGATTTTAATCGTGGGGAGGAGGGTTGATCTTGTCCTGCAACCGGGCAGCATGGTAGTTGATGGTCGATTTCTTCGCTTTTTGGGTCGTCTAATAACTGTTAGAACACTATAGTTTTGATTTTTTTTTTTTTTTAAATACTAGGAATTTTTATTCACTTACTCTAGTGGCCATGCAGGCCTTCAGCTCCTGCTCCAGACCGGCACACACTGGCGCACCCTGGGAGTTCGACGCCCAGCAAGATAGCAGGTTTGTGAGAGCAATGTTGCAAGGACCGCCAGTCTTCTTCGGCAGCGCAGACTTAACGCGGAGCTTGGCAAGGTGGGGCAAACGGACTTGCTTCTGGGGTACCGACATTGTGTGTTCCGAGTGGGGGCTGTTGTGTGAGTGTGATTACTGAAGGTAAAAAAATAAAATAAAAAAATCAAGTTCAATATGCTGAAATCAGGAAGGAGGAAGGAAAAATTTCAGGTTTTCCTAGTGGCCGGACAGTGAGTGTAGATGTTAGGGTTAAAAAATTCCAAAATGATTATATATGAAATTATGTAATTAATTTTGTGGTGTGAATTTGTTTGTCATAAAAATGTCAGCAAAAATAGCTCTTTTTTATGCGTAATCTTCGTGGGCACAATTGTCTCAGATTTTATGTCTTAAGTATTAAGATAGATATCTTTTTTTTTGCAGCTAAAATCACTCTGTTGGAACATGAAATTGTCAAAACAAACCCAAAGCATTTCAAAAACTCCGATAGTTCACAAGAAACCGGAGAGGTGTTGTATCTTTTCTTCATACAACCATTAAATATATTCAGCAGCATTAATTTTTATTAGAATCGTTTTTTTTAAAGATAATGGATATTCGGCAAAAAAAAAAATTAATTAGAATTGGTCTTGGTGGTTGATTTTTTTTTATTATTAGACCTTTCTTGTAGAAAATTGATCAATAATTTATTGTTACGAAGCTCAGCCTTACTATTCCTGTAAAACAATTATAAATACCGGCCCAACTGCCTCCCCCTTTCTCTTTCTTTTACAAATATCATAAAACCAACTACAACCACTCACAAACTAAAAAAAATAACAAATCTTGTTTTTTAAATAAAAAATGTCTGACCACGAATACCAGTTTAACGTTTCCATGTCCTGCTCCGGTATGTTCTCATCCTCCTTTACATGAACCCTAGTAGCTTACTACCTCCCGCCATTGTCGCAATTTTTTCAAATGGCTAGACTTGTTAGCACACAATGCCATTTCTTTTATGAAATAACTATGACTAACCATATCTTTAAATTTTTATAGGCTGCTCCGGTGCCGTCACTCGTGCGCTCAACAAATTGGAGGGCGTCAAGTCTGTTGACGCTAACCTTGATACCCAGCTTGTCAATGTTAAGACCGCCAACCAGCTTGCTTACGACACCGTCTTGGCCACTATCCAAAAGACTGGTAAGAAGGTCAATGATGGCAAAACTCTTGCTTAAAATTTTCTGTTGAGAAGAGCTGTAGATTCAGCCGACAAATAGAAACAACAAAAATCTCTAAAAAAAAAAAATCTAGGCATGGATAAAGTACGCCATTCTGGTTGTGAACCTTTTTCGGTGAATTGAAGTGAAAAAAAAAAAAGGAAACAAAGATTGAAAAGGATAATGAAATAATGAAATCACAGAATAAAAAGTAACAACATACACACAAAATAAATATTAGTTATTACAAAAAATATACCCATGGTCCGTTATGCTCGAGGGAAGGTATTTCTTTTTTTTTTTTTAAAAAAAGAACAAATAGCCAGTCTAGATTTTTGACCTTGTAGATTATTACGTCAGCTAGATCCAGCCCTCGATTGCCTTAAGTGCGTTGTGTAGGCGTCGCATTCCTTCTGGACGTTTGTGCTCGTCGTCCGTCATCTCTGTAGAGAGCCGCGCCAGTGCTGTCACAAACTTATCAATCAGCAACCGCTCCGCTGGTGGTAGCTCCAACTCATTCAATTCATCATCGCTCCTATCTGCAACAGGAGCAGCAGGAGAAGCAGCAGAAGTGGTACGGGATCTAGACTTGTAGTGGTGCGGCAAGTCCTGATCATGTAGTAACTGTTGAATACCCGCGTTTGTAAAGGGAATCTTTTTTCGTGACTTTTTGGAAACTGAGTTTACACTAGCTGTAGTCATTTTACTCTGATGGACTCGCCCGCTACTTTCATGGTGACTGCTGCGATGGCTGACTTGATGAATGCTGTCACGGCTGTCGTGGTGCCATTGTCGATGATTATGGTGATGCTTATGCTCGCTGAGTTGGACATCGGGGTAGCTGTGTCGCGCCCCCTTGCGAGATGACTTCCCAGAAGTGCTTAGTGCCGTCGAATTACTTGTGCTTTTCTTACTGTTTGGACTTTCCTGACCACTACTGACCACCACCGTCCATTTACTGGCATCCAGGTGGCTTTTATCGTATTTGCCTTTGATGTTGTCGTTATTGATATCAGAAAATTCATCATCGTCGTAACTAGCGTGTTTATCGTGGCCCTGGCTGCGCAGTGGTGCAATGGAAAACTCTTGGGTTTGGTGACCATGCGTTGAGGGTGTGACATTATTCGCAACAGGGCTCGAAATGGTACCAGCCACAGATGCACTAACAGAATCTACAGAAAAAATGGATAATGCAGGCAGCGGCATTTGCGATAATAATGGCGAAGATACCTTGCGCTCATGCTTTGAATTCATTAGCGCCATTCCTGCTGCTGATATCCCGTTCATAGCTACAGCGGTCGCTGTGGACGCAGAAACAGTAGATTCGGCCGAAATATCTGACACTGCGGATGCTTTGCGCTTTTCGCGTTGTAACTTGTCGAGCGCTCGGTTGGCTATCACCGTTGAAGGGGAGAGATCGAGAGGAATTGTTTCAGATCTTCGCCGTGGAGCCTCCGGAGTGGGTGGGGTGGGCGCTGCAGTAGAAACATTGTCATAAGTCGTACCAACATTAGAACTAGCCACTGCTGGAGCAGCAGCAGCAGAAACAGGGAAGATTGTAGCGGCAGACTTTATAAGGTCCACTCTCACGTTAGACAGCGACTTCGATGCTACAGTAACCGACGGAGAAAACCCAGAGGCTGGCGTGCTATATTCCACATTATGTGTAACTGTAGTCGGAGTGTTGGCCACAGTATTGCTCTCTTCTGCTGGTGTATAATAGCCCTCGTTATAAGAATCCACTGAGCTACCTGTAGCCTGTGTTTCTAGTCCCATAATGACTGACCGTTGGCGAGGCGGCGGCATGAGGTTCAACGGCAAATTGTCCGAGTCAGCAAAGCTGCGATTGCTGTTCACAGAATTTTTGCTATGGTTGGCTCTATTAACAATGGTTAAAATCGCTTCACTGAGTGTGTGAGATGATGTAGGTGGTGACGAGTCGGTCTGATTGCGCTGGTTCTGGTGTGGGAAACTAAAGTTTTTTCTAACCGATGTAGCGGATAGATTGCTACCATCTGGATTGTCCTCCGCGGACATTTCGCTACTGGCAATAATCATGTCCATGGTATCAAAGGATTGAACCGAGTCATTGAGGTCTGGCTGACGTTGTTGAAAGTCTTGTGAATTTTGCGATTGTCGCTTTGATGCCAGAGGTCTGATAGGCAATGAAAACATGGGTGGCTCACTTGGATTGGCGTCGAGGTTAGGTTCACCTTCATAAGATGCCATGGATGCGTAGCTTATACGCGCAGTCCATGGTTTTTCCATTGGGGCCACTGTTGCAGTTGATGCAGAGGTCCGTGATGCCGTCGTGGTCGCAAGCACTGGCTGAGACCGGGAGTTTGACGTCTTCCTGAGTACTTTCATGTCTGTTAGCAGCGTCTCAAGCTCGCTAGTTGACCGGCGCACTTTGTCAATAGAAACAGATCGTGAAACTGAGCCGGTGCGGCCGCGAAATCTGTTTGGCTGGTGCGGCATGGGCTGCTGCTGCTGCTGCTGCAAAGTCAATGGCTGGAGCCCCGGTGCAGCAATGTTGGTCATTGAAAAATCCTGGTTATTGCTTTCGCCCATAGTTGGTATTTTTAAAACGTCAATGTCACTTGGCAATGCTTTTTCTGCAGGCAGCTCGTTAGTGTTAGCCAAGCTTGACCTGCCGTGATTGTTGCCTTTAATGTCTAGAGACGGTTGCAGAGAGATGTCAGAGCCCGTGAAATCAGACATGATAGCACTAGACGTCTAAAAATAAAAGATACCAAAAAGAAAAAAATTAAAAAATGAATCAAAAAAAATTGATTTAAAAAGAGAAGAAAAAAAATATTTTTCAGTTAGTAAATGTTTTAAATCTGGACGGGATATTGGGGTGGTGGGTTCGCAGCATCGTAAATACACACTTTTGTAATACATACTTTTATGTTTTCAGTTTTAACAAAAGGTGCCGACAACGGCATTAGCTGGATCTGGTCATAGATCTCGCTTATTAGATGGTTGTTTATGTCTATAGAGTTGTTGCCGTAAATGTATCCGCTGTAGGCTTCATCTTTGTTGGAATAGTGTGAACTAGAGCCAGGCTCGCCTGTTCTGGAATGGGCATCACCATTGCTGTATGTGCGACTATAATTCTCTCTGAAATTGCATCCAAGCGTACTGGTCGAGTAGGATTTTGGGTTGCGCCTGCGCAAAAATGGCTGGGGTGTACGGTTGAGATGATCGTAGGACTCGTCTGTGGTGAAGTTCTCACACGCTGAGTTGAACCGAGGTGAGCTACCCTCAGTAGTGTTTACGACGCTGATCCCGCGTCTTTTACCACCCCTAGACTGTGATATATTGTCGTAGCTTTTATTCATAGAAAAAAAAATACTACTGGTCAAGTCAACTATGGCTGCCTTGCTGTAGGCTTGTAATTAGGCGCGTCCTGGCTGGCAGACTGGCTACGATAGAATCGTCTATCAACACTGGCTTAGATGTGTTTTTAAATACTTACTGATATTGACCATGACGGCATTTCCAAAAAAATTTTTTAACAATCTTAAAAAAAAATACTGAGTCTTTTATATTTTCTTGCCGTCGTCACTGGCATCGGCCGTTTCTGCTTTGGGTGACAGGCAAAGGAGTCACATTTGACAGAAGTATCAGTGACAGAAGCGTCGTGGCGCAAGGCATCGGAAAAGCGAACCATCTCTTTTGGTGACTTAGTGGATCACTAAGAAACAATTAAATAGGGCTTGTAAAAGATTGATTTTCATTTTGAAAAAAAAACAAAAAAAACATTCTAGGCAAGTTAATGTTCAAAGCATGCATCTACAGCCTGTTATATGAAACTTTTATGTCAATCAAAAACTTGTAATCTTTTATCGTGGCACCTCAGCTACATTTTGTTGTCAAGGAGAAGTAAAAGTAATTCTTGTAAAAATAGGTTAAAAACGAGCAAACTCTTTATAAAAGTATTTGCAAAAAAAAAAAAAAAAAACACATTAACATACTGTCAACCGCATCAGATGTAAAAGAAAAAACTAGACCAACCAAAGTCTTGATAAAAACTAAGACTTTAACACTATCAAGATTTCATCTGCTCAATGGAATCTTCTTATCCTGTAATTTGCGATCGACTAAGTGAAACATGCTCAAAAAACCATTAATTGTTTTTTGTTTTTTTGGAACTATAGTTGTTGTTGATTCTGTTAATGTCCTCTTGCACCAATTTTTTTTTTTTTTGAAAAAGCCACTAATAAATAGTTAATCTAAAGGATCGCCAATTGATAGACTCATAACTTAGCGAGACTTAATCAATTCTAATCTGGAGCTTGTTTACCCTAGCAGCATCTAGAAACAATTTCGTAGCAGCGCTAGTTAAACTAAAAGTAAAACAACTGACTAGCTAATATATAAATATAGAACTATCAAGTTTCAGCGCTAAGGAAAGCAGGAACATCTCTTAGTGTTGCCCTAATCTGTATAATTACACATCTGTGCCCAAAAAAAATATCAAGTGTTGTGAAAAAAAAAAAATTTCAAGCTGTTAACGAGCGCGTTACCAAGACAGTCATCCACAGAACAAAAAAGTTTCGACCAAAAAACAAAACCTACAAGTTAAAACAATATTTTATCAACCAATTCATTCAATTTCTTTGAATTACAAAATGTTGTCAGAAAAAACGTGCAGTCAGACAAAGCAAAAAATTTCTAGCCAAATTTAAATTGATAGTTTTTTTTTTTTTTTTTTCACCACCTCGTTAACTTTGCTTCGGTTCAACCGATGGTCGCCAGCTGCATTTAAAGATTAAGACAAACCAGCCTCCCTCCTAAAAAAATCAATGATTCACAAGTTTAACCAAAGTTACAATACATCTGCCCTCTTTCTCGTATACACCTCTCCTTCTTGCCTTCTCTTTCAAATAGTTATACATTGAATAGCTATTTTTGGATTCAAAATTTTAAATAGACTGCAATGGTCAATCCAAAACAAACGAGAAAAAGTCAGAAGAAGATAAAACTGTCTATAACATTTCATAAAAGGGCATTTTTAGCACCATCAAAATGCAGAAACCACTTACACACGTTGAGGAACATTACTTCTTAATTTTCACAGAGATGAATAAGTCAATTTTTTAATTTGACTTTAATGTCTTTTATTTATTTTACCCTTTTGGAAATGTATGATGATTTGAAGCCCTTTATGATGTTTTGACAATAAACAAAAATTTTACCACTCAAACGCAGAATTTGTTCGATACTCATGTCCAGAATGCACTCAACAGGCCTAAAGTTTTTTATTTTGAGTGTAGACTTACTGTTGTCACAACTTCTAGAAAGAAAAAAAAATTTGTAAATAAATAACCTTTGAAAACGAAAAAAAAAAAAGTCCAAAAAAATCGTAATCCTAAAAACCCGTTTTTAGGCTCAACCAAGATTTAACGCGTTAATCTCGCTGTTGTTATAACTGCCATCACTGATTGCCAACTCCATGTCGTTCAGGTAACCCTCAATATGCGCAACCAAGAATTTACTCTCATTCTGAACGCTGAGCAGCTCTGCCTCTAACTCCTTTGGTAGCTGGCTTATATTCAGCTCCGTCTCCTCAATCAGCGCCTTCATCTCATCTATCTGCGGCTTCTCCATGCTGTACTGTGCATCAAACCTTTTCTGGCGGCTAATCACGTCAGCCTTCCGCGTCGTGGCTTCGTTTATGCGCTGCTCGACTTGCGCTTGCAAGCGTTCAAAACGCTCTGTGAGTGATGCTACCTGCCGTGAGCTCTGCACAATCGGCGGCTCGAGCTGACGCGCTTCTAGCCTCAGTGTATCGAGATTCTCCTGCAAGTGGGTGCCCTTGCGCGCCACATCCTTTTGCTCCCTCTGATCGTCTTCGATTTTGTCAATAATGCTAATGATGTTGCGTCCCTCTTCGTGTAAATGCCGGATATTGTTGGTTGCTGTCCCTAGCTGCCGCACGCGCCGCCTCGCCTCTTCCAGCATTGGCTGTTTTGTTGCCAGGGACGCCTCCAGGTCGTGGTGCACCTGGTGCAGCATTTCGGGCGATTCAACAATATAGGGCCGCAGGCTGTCCGTCCCCTTCCGGCCCTCGAGAATCAGAAAACTAACGTCCTGTAGCTTGGCTATGAGCCGGGCCTTTTCCGTCCTGTACTCGCTGTGCTCGAGCATGAGCTGCTCCTGCACCTTCTTGAGCTGCCGCAGCTGAGACTCAACCGCGCTGTTGTTCGCCTCAATGCTGCGCAGCCGTTCGGCTGGATCTGAAATCGGCTTGGCCGCATTCATAAGCTCCATCTTTTCGATTCGCGCCGCCAGCGCGTCGAGTCGTTCTGGCATCATCTGGTACTGCTCTACTTCCTGCTCGTTCCTCTGCACAAGCGAGTCGCAGTCGTTCATATGCTCTTCACGAAACCGCGCAAAGTTGACGACGCCGGACAAAATGCGTTGAATACGCTGCGGCTCCGGCTTGACCAGGTCAGGCCCGCTAAAGTCGTCAATGCCGCAGTCGAGCAGAAACCGGTAGATTTTGCGCTGCAGGGCAAACTTCATGAGGGTGCGCTCGTTGATGTGCAATGAGTCCATATCTACGTCGGCCGCCGTTGCAGCCGCCGTCAGCATCGGCCCCAGGTTGTGTGTCGAAACGCCCATGAACGAGTCTAGAATTTGTTCAAACAGCGATTGAATGTACTGCGGCGTGGGTCGCATCAGCAGCTCCTGCGGCGCTGTGAAATCGCAGCCCTGTAAACAAATAGAAATCTCGTTGACCGGCAGCATCGGGAATACGTCATTGTATTCGGGCTTGGTGTTTGTGCGCCGGTTGCTTACAGGAGTCCTAAACATGTTGGATGGTGTGTCGTTATAGAGGGTGATTGTGTAATGGTGTGAAATCATCAACAACAAAAAAAAACGCGTCGAAAAGAAGAAAAAAAAAAAATTAAATAAAAATAAACGTTGTCATGACAACACCCACGTGACTCCCCACAAAAAACCAAATAAAAAAAACCATCCAGTCGTTGTTGTTTGCCCTGTTGGAAATCGAAGTTTCCAATTTTTTTTTTTTTCTTCTTTTATTTTTTTGATTCATTTTTAACCAAAAGTTTTTTTATTGCACCCTTCTCGATATCAAATCTTTTGTTCATTTTCTTGTTCAAAATGCTTAGAACTATTCTCCGAATTCCTGCTTCTACTGCCAGAAGCTCTCTTTTGAGACCTCACAGCGCCCGTTTCTACTCCTCCGCCACCGGCAGCAGCAAAAACAATAGCGATAACTCTGCCGCCACCAAGATTGAATTCAAGATCCAGCCCTTGCCCCGCGAGGGCGAGAAGCCCGAGACTAAGCGTGCACGCCTACTCTATCAGTCGCGCAAACGTGGTATTCTTGAGACGGACCTGCTGCTGTCGCGGTTTGCCGAAAAGTACCTCAAGGACATGACGCTTGCTCAAATGGAGGAATACGACCAGCTGTTGGATGAGCAGGACTGGGACATTTACTACTGGGCCACACGCAACGAAGTGATTAAACCGTGCCCAGAAAAGTGGGAGAAGAGCGAGCTAATGGCAAAGCTCCGGGACCTGGCTGAGAACAAGAAACGAGATTTATTAAGAATGCCTGAGTTGTACTAAAATGAAAACCCAGTATAACTATATACATTAAAACAACAAAAACAGTATATGTAACCAACAAATAAATAAAACAAACCAACTAAAATAATGATACTATAATAGTGGTGATAGTAATATCAGAAGAAAAAAAATAAGAAAAAGCACACACACACACACATATTCACAAAAAAAAAAACAATCAAGGTAAAGAAAAAAAAAAAAAAGGCGTATCTTCATTATCTCCATTACTGGATATTCAAAATGTTGTCATAGTTCTTGTAATCATCCTGTTCCTCGGAGATCGGGTTAGTATCTTCATTTCTTATGCGCGCAAGCGCAATCTCAGCCGAAGTACTAGTAAACTCTGTGACTGGCAGGCCCAGCTGCCGTTGCAGACTCTGCACAATGTCCTGAAGTTCAATTTCTCTGCGGTTTTGCTCATCAATTACGGTTTGCAGCTGACGAATGTAGTCGACACTCTTGGCTAAAATGGTGCCCTTGTTAGGCTTGCCGTCCTTAGTTAGCATGTTGGGTAAGGACGCATCGTTGCTGTAGAGTAAGCTGTCCGGGACTAGAATAAACAGCTCCTGAATCTTGTCGTTGATGTTGTCGCGGCGACGGCGCTCGACGGCGTTGTGGGACTCGCGGCGCTTTCGCCTGCGCTCGGCCAGCAACATTTGCTGCTGCGTCTTGGGCATGCTGCTGGTGTAAATATCATTGTTAGGACTGGACCCGTACACACTGGTATCGAGCGAGCCTGGCGATGACGGGTTGTGAGTCTGAAAGTTATTATCTTGCAAGAAGCGCAGGGCGTGGGGCGGCGACTTGAGGTCGGGCGAGGCCAAGTGGGTCATTCCGTACTGTGAAACCTGAGATGGCGAGTAGAGCGATTGGTGTCTTTTGCTGGCGTTAAATTTTAGGTCGTCGAACGAGCTCTGCGGGATGTCGAGGTTGTTGGTGGTATTTGAGTAGAGGGGGGTGCCAGAGGCGAACGAGCCTGGCTGGTTTGCCAGATAGTTCATGTTGTTAGAGCCGGAGATATTCGTAGCAAGTCCAGCACTGGCCGCAGCATTGGCAGCAGCAATGCTAGCAGAGTTGCTGTTGAGAGAGGTTGTAGGCTTAAGTTCTGGAGATTGGAGAGCCTCGAGGTCCAGAAGATCATTTTCATCAATGAGGTAGCCATTGTTGTTGTTCTCATCAAAGGAGTTGAAGTTACGTGTAAGAACCTCTCTAGAAAGGAGGTTTTTGTCTGTCATGGGTGATAGAATTGAGTATCAATTGGAGGTGGGGGGTGATTATAAAAAAGACGCGTTGAAGTGGAGAAGGAGAAGAGAGAGTTTTTAACACGAAAAAATGAAAATAAAAGTAAATAATCAAAATGATAAAATAAATAAATGATAAAATTAAAAATTAAAAAAAAAAAAAATAAAAATTGAAATAAATTAAAAATAAATAAAAATACAACAGAAATACAACAACATAAAATAGTCAGTAAATAAAAAATAAAAACAATGCACAGAGGGGGGCTTTAAATACCAAACTGTTTGGAATTTGTGCGCAATTCAAAATCATCAACAAGGCTCATTAATCAGTATAGAAATTTATACAAATACCCTCATACACATGTTTATTTTGTAAATAAAAACAAACAGAATATAAATCATCACCATCATTATCAATAGAATGGATCACCATTATTTAAAGTATACTAAATAAAACATTACCATTCATAACAACCATTAGCCGCTATCACAAACAGTATACATATACATAATTCAATAACGTTCAACTCATCCGCAGCACTGACATTTGCCTTCTTTACCATTTTGTAAACAGTTTACCAGGTAGCTTTTCCTTGGTCAAATCGCCACCAAAAAACTATTTCGTGTTAACTGCCTCTTTGTTTTCTATTTTAATAATAAAAACAAGCACTTTTTTTTCAATTGTCAACGCTCAGTCATTTTTAATTGGTGTTTTTCATGTAAATCTTTTATTTATTATCACTCATTTTTGACTTGTTCTTTGCTATTTTCAAATTATCTTTGTGGTGCAGGGTCACACAATCATAAACAATTTGCTAGTGTTTCCAGTACGGCGGTGCAAGTAACTGCAGATTTACATGCGGAGTACAGTCTGAAAATAGTGCATTACCCTAAAATATACACTTTAAATTTTTAAAAAATAAAAAATATTTATAAGTCCTAAAAGCTATGTCTTTTGTTCTTTTTCTCTTTTTTTTTTTTTTTTTTTTTTGTTTCCTTCTCTAATTAGCCACGACATTTTAGCATTCCTACACTTATAACCCTCTTCCTACACATATCATCCATAAACTACAACACACACACACACACGAACATTTCTCCCATCTCCAGAATTAATCCTTCCTACACCCATAATGTCTGGCACTTTCGAACAAGCTTTTAGGGCTCAATTATCCTCTTGGAGAGGGTCTACATCTACACCCGAACAGATCACCACAAACTCCAACCCTTCCTTTCTCGACAGAGTACAAAACCTCAACCCGTTTAAAAACAAGTCTTATGTCTCACTGCCCATTTCCGAGCCGCCGTCCTCGAGTAGTAACGCTGCCGGCGATGACTCTATTGAGGAGCCTTCGTGGTTCACCCTGTCGCGCTGGGATCGTCTGCTCATTTTCGGTATCACGCTGCTTGGCGCCGTGGCGTGCTTCGCTCTCTGTTTTGCTATCCTCCCACTGCTCGCGATGAAGCCCCGCAAGTTTGCTGTACTGTGGTCGCTCGGATCACTGCTTTTCATCATTTCCTTTGGCGTTCTCCAAGGTCCAGTCAACTATTTAGTACACCTCACGTCAGCATCGCGACTGCCCTTCACCGTCGCCTACTTTAGTGCTATCATCATGACACTCGTCTTTAGCATAGGCCTCAAGTCTACGGTGCTAACCATCCTTGCCGCAGTGCTGCAGATAGTCGCCGCTCTTTGGTACACAGTCAGCTATTTCCCCATGGGATCGCAATCCCTCAAGTTTGCATCGCGCATGGGAGCGAGACAGGTTACGAACTGGATTAACAGTTAGGTGGTGTACCAACTTAGTGGTGGCTAGCGTGGCGTACATTATAGATGTTCTTTTTTTTTTTTCCTTTTTTTTTTTTTCTTGAGGATAAAATAGAACCAAAAAAACAAACAGGATAGTGTTTAGTAATGGTAAAATATAATAATGAATTTTTTTTTTTTAATTGTCAAGTGGTGGCAATTAGTCTTGGTGCCATATTTAGCATAAGCTTGTTGTGATCTGGTTCAGGCCAAGCAATTCAACATCAATTAACACACTCATTTGTATACAACCCACCTCAGTTCTACGAATTGTAGAATTGCAACTGAGACTCTTTTTAAATTATAGCAAAACTGGCATTGACCTTGAGCTTTTGTTTAAAATATTATTCATGTTTTTTTATTTCTAGGTCGATCAAGTATTAAAGTATGAAAATTTTTTTTCTCAAAATTTACAGAAGTTATCAGATCTTGTCGGATTTTTAAAATATTTCATGTTATCAGAATAGCGACTAATGCAAAATCTATCAAGCGAGAGTGAAAAAAAAAAAAAGTTTCTCTCTACCCTTACTGACAAAAACGCATTTAAGAGTTCTCCGACAATCTTACGTAAAAAATACCACAGTCAAAATCCTGACAAGTTTTTTTTAAAAAAAAAACCAAAGTTTTTAGAGAAATATTTTGTATTCTTTAAATTAGTTTTAAAACAAATTTTTTGGTTCACGTAAAAGTTGAATTTTGAAATCAAACGATTTTGGTTGTGAAAGAAGTAAATATCACAAAGATGGCTTTCGTAGTTTGAAAAAGCAAAGCTATTAAAAAACGAAAAAGAAAATTAGCCAAAACTAAATTAATCAATCAACAACAGTTTTAACTTGAAGGCCCTTTTTAAAAATCCTTGAAAAAATCAAAAAGCCAGTATCAGAGCGCTTATTTAAAAAGATAATCTCCTTGAAAATTGAAAAAACATTTAGAATGATTAGAGACTCAATAAAACACCAAAAGAACCCCAAAAAAAACTTAAAAATGAAATGTAGACCAAGTCTTAAAAAGTTTTTGTTTCAAAATTTTGTGAACTGATAGTTTTACTACACATGACTTATTGTGAATTATTTGAACTTTTTTGCTACGTAAATTTTATAGCAAATTTGATATATTTATATTTATTTACCTTGGAAAAAAACAGGTACTGTTAAGGTTATAATGGAGGTTTTTTGGGGGGGAAAAAAAAAAAAAATACATTTATTCCTCAACAAAATATTGAATCACAAAGACAACACTTATTTTTAAAAAGGGGCATTGAAATGGTAACAGATTTTAAGCGTTCCTACTTTTGTGATTTTCAATAAGCTTGCTGTCATTAAAAGTGCTACCTATTTTCTCTACAGACAACTGAAGTCTGTCAAAATAAAAGACATTGTCTATTTACTATGAAACCCTATACACATTAAATGTGTTTCTTTGCTTGACCGTTAATTTTCAGCAATTTGGTTTGCTTGTCAAATAAAAAAGGAAACTCCTTTAAAAAAGCTTAACGAATTCGCCTCCCATGTTATTTCAGGGTGCAGAGTTAGCCAAAAAATATCAAAAAATTTCTATACAAACTTGTTTTGAATTAGGTCAATCATCTGCTAGTCCGCATAAAGCTTTAATATCTTGACAAGTTGCTAAAATCAAAAACCAAGGTGAATTGACATTATTATTATTATAATCAGTTTATTGTCCTTATAACTATTTAAAACATTATACAAA
>JAKVQX010000191.1:0-26885 GCA_030463015.1 Geotrichum citri-aurantii
TTCTAAAAAAAAAAAAAAAAAAAAAAAAAAAAAAAAAAAATTTAACTCAACAAGAGCCTCCTGCTGGCAGCGCGCATTTTCCTTCGAGTCTTGTTGAGTTTGGAAAAAAAACAAAAATTAAAAAAACCTTAGTCATCTTGCGTTTATTACATAACAAAAAAAAGTGCAAAATAACATCAAAGGTTTTTGGTAGATAACATGAGGATTTAGTGTTTAAAATGACCCGACTAATCTATAACAGGCGTAGTTTTGGTAAACTCAAACCTTTTTTAATACATAAAAGTGGGTAATTTGTTTTTCCTGATGGTTTCTCCGGGTATTTCCAACCAATCACATAGCATCCGTTTCAACATTAAAAAAAGTCAATGTAAAAAAAGCAAGCCCTTACCCTTACATCTTTTTTTTTTTTTTTTTTTTCAGCAAAGTACTTCCGGCATCCATTAAGCTGTAATTTCGTTCCTATTTTATACTGTTGTTTTCTTAAATCTAACTCTTTTAGCGAAACCTGACGCCAACAACAACCGACGGCAAAGTTAACCAACACCAACAACCAACAAATATCAAAAAAAAATTATCAACTCCATCCCTTCTTCCCTTGATTCTACTCTGGCCCCTACCTTTTGTATAATTTTATATTGTCTCAAAATAATATAAATATTAATTCAATTCCTCTCCTTTTTTCTTTTTTTTTTCTGTTCTTTTATAACCTGCTTCTTTTTGATCTTCTTTCTCCCAATCCTTAATCGCTTTCTAACTCTTCCTTCATCACCAACCTTATCTCTTCATCAACAACTTAAATATATCTCAGCATATTATTTCGAAATAATATTCTTTTCGACTTCTTCCCTTATCAGATCAACTTTTTCCCGACGAACATTTAATCTTTTTAAAACTAGCATCATCTAATATAAAACTAAAATGACTCAGCCCGTTGTCCACGAAGCTCACAACATTGTTGCAAGACCTACTCCCAAGGCATTTTTCGAGTACGTTATTCCAAAATTCTTAATTCACAATAAGTTATCCTCTTCTAACAACTATTTTAGTAAGCATCCTGCCCAACCTCACATTAACGGCATTGAGCACTACAAAGAGCTTTACCAGCAGTCGATCCAGAACCCCGACAAATTTTTTGGCGATCTCGCTCGCGAGCTGCTTACCTGGGACCGTGACTTTGAGACTGTCTCTTCTGGTGGTTTTGAACATGGTGACATTGCTTGGTTCCTCGAGGGTAGACTGAATGCCTCTTACAACCTTGTCGACAGACACGCCGCAAAGAACCCTGATAAGGTATGTTTTTTTTTTTTTTTCTTTTTTAGGTGTTGGGTTTTTCATCGTGGCATCTACCGATTTGTGCCTTAAAAGATTGGCCTGCCTTTTGTTGAATCTCAACATTTTGGTGACCATACTGCAAACATTCCGCAATTTGATTTTATCCACCCTTTAAGTTTTTGTCGATCCAAGTGGTATGTTCTAACTTTTAATTTGCTTTTCACTAGGTCGCTATTATCTACGAGGCTGATGATGCCGCTGACTCTCGCAAGATTACTTACGGTGAGCTCCTCCGTGAGGTTTGCAAAGTTGCTGGCGTTCTTAAGAGCTTTGGTGTTCAGAAGGGTGACTCTGTTGCCGTCTACCTGCCCATGATCCCCGAGGCTCTTATCGCTCTTTTGGCCATCTCCAGAATTGGTGCTGTCCACTCCGTCATTTTTGCTGGTTTCTCTTCTGGTTCTCTTAAGGATAGAATTAACGATGCTAAGAGCAAGGTCATCATTACTACTGATGAAGGTAAGCGTGGTGGTAAGACTGTTTACACCAAGAAGATTGTTGATGAGGGTCTTAAGGAGACTCCTTCTGTCGAGAAGGTTCTTGTCTACAAGCGTACTGGTAGCGAGGTTCCCTGGACTACCGGCCGTGATTTCTGGTGGCACGAGGAGGTCGCCAAGCAGAGACCTTTTGTTGCTCCTACTCCTGTTTCTGCTGAAGACCCCTTGTTTTTGCTCTACACTTCTGGTTCCACCGGCTCCCCCAAGGGTGTTGTCCACGTTACTGGTGGTTTCCTTCTTGGTGCTGCCGCTACTTCTAAATACGTCTTTGACATTCATCCCGATGATATTCTTTTCACTGCTGGTGATGTTGGTTGGATTACTGGCCACACTTACGCTTTCTATGGTCCTTTGCTTCTCGGCGCCACCACTGTCATCTTTGAGGGTACTCCTGCTTTCCCCTCTTACTCCAGATACTGGGAGATTGTTGAGAAGTACAAGGTTACTCAGTTTTACGTTGCTCCCACTGCTCTGCGTCTCCTAAAGCGTGCTGGCGAGGAATACATTAAGAAACATGATCTCTCTTCCCTGAGAACTCTTGGTTCTGTCGGTGAGCCTATTGCTTCTGAAATCTGGGAGTGGTACAATGAGCACATTGGTAACAATGACTGCCACATCTCTGATACTTACTGGCAGACTGAGACCGGCTCGCACATTATTGCTCCTCTTGCTGGTGTCACTCCTATGAAGCCTGGTTCAGCCACCCTTCCCTTCTTCGGTATTGATCTCGTAATTATTGACCCTGTGTCTGGTAAGGAAATTGAGGGCAACGATGTTGAGGGTGTTCTCGCCATTCGCAAGCCTTGGCCTTCTATTGCCAGAACTGTTTACAACTCTCACCAGAGATACTTGGAAACCTACATGAAGCCTTACCCTGGCTTTTACTTCACAGGTGACGGTGCCGGACGTGATCACGAGGGTTACTACTGGATCCGTGGCCGTGTTGATGATGTTGTCAACGTTTCCGGTCACCGTCTGTCGACTGCTGAGATTGAAGCAGCTCTTATCGAGCACTCTTCTGTCGCTGAGTCTGCTGTCGTTGGTGTTGCTGATGAGCTTACCGGCCAGGCTGTTATTGCTTTTGTTTCCCTCAAGAACGATGACGGTTCCCCCGAGCTCAGAAAGGAGCTTGTTTTGCAGGTCCGTCGCGAGATTGGCCCCTTCGCTGCTCCTAAGTCTGTTATCATTGTTAATGATCTTCCCAAAACCAGATCTGGAAAGATCATGCGCCGTATCCTGAGAAAGATTGTGTCCAATGAAGCTGACAGCATTGGTGACACCTCTACTCTCAGTGAGCCCCAGGTCGTTGACGAGATCATTGAAGCTGTTTCCAAGCAGTTCAAGATTTAAACGAAACTAATGTGATATGTGATTTAAAAAAGCAAATGAAATAAAAAATTCAATGTTAATGTGTTTATTAATGAGATTTTCTAACTTGTGGTAGAGGAACTTGTAATTAAACAAGTTGGCCAAGACACACAAATTGTCTGCAAATAGTGGTGATAAAGTGTAATTTGATAATAAAGCTTAAGAACTTGTTTTGTTCTATTCACAAAAGATTAAAATATCGTTATTCTCTAAGAAGAAGAAAAAAAAAAAGACAATGGATTAAATTCTATCAACTACTGTTTTCATTGCAAATTTCGTTACGCAATTTTTGTTTTGATGATTAAGAGTGGCTTGAAGTAGCAATTGTGGTAATTACTTTGGATATTGGCATGAAGAAAAAGAAAAAAATAAGGTTTTTTTTTAATATTTAGGTCTACAAAATGCTTTTGAACTTTAATTCAACCTCGCCATAAAATAACCTAAACAAACTTTGTAAAAAATACAAAACAGAATTTTTTGAATCAAACCTTCATCATGCAACTGTGCCAAGTTTGACAGAATTTTTTTTCTCTTTCTTTTTGCTCAATTTTTTGTGTGTTAATTTTTCTTCTTTTTTTTTCTTGATATTTATTTAAATTTTTACTTGGTTTGTTTCTTGAAAAACATAAATCGTATCGTTTTATTCAACTGATTAATTGTGTTTGGATAGGTTTCTTGGTGATACTAATTTTTGGAAATTTAAGGCCTTTTTTATCCTCTTTCTTTTCATTTTTATAAGATTGCTGATTCTTGGAAATTTCACGGAAATTTTGATTAATACAGACAGCTAGCAGTACCGATCAAATAGACATTAAAAAAATTTTCCTTCCTTTTTTCATTCTATTTCGTTAATAATTCTTGTTTTATACATAAAAAAATTCATCGCAATTAAAGTCTAACTATGTCAGCGCAACCTTCTTACAAGTCGGGCCACAAGAAGCAGCGCAGCAACAGTACAAATCCTAATCCTTTTTACGGCAGCACTAGCGCAGTCCAAAATACAGAAAATGCTTTAACTGGACGTCGTCTTTCTCTTGACGGACGCATCTCCATACCAGAATCTGCTGTGGGAAAAATTAACTCTCTAGAGCACTTTGCGTCTTCCTACTCGCGTGCACAGTCATTTTTGGGCATTGATCCTCCCACAGACCTAAATAGAGCACACACTTTTTTTGTTCAAGACGATGACAGCGCAGTAGTCAACGATGAAGAGCTGCAGCGACTTACTGGTACTGGTGAGGAGAGAATGCTCGACAGCTGGCGCCGGTCTAGCATCGGTAGCGGCAGCCGCCGTCAATCCTTCGCACCTGTTTTTGAAGAAGAGGATAACAGCGGTGGTGAAGCCTATAGTGACAGGGTCATGGACGAACACGTTGGACTATTGTACCGTGCGGGCTCCGGAGCACATCAGCGGCGGGCCTCGTACTTGCCACCTCCTGCTAACGGTGCTACGATTTTGCGTGAGGCTGAGGCTCTTCCCACTGATGGCCTCGATGCCCCGCCGCTTATTGTACGTGAGATTGAGGACAAAAATGGTCATATTACAACAGCAGTCGCAGGCCAGTCTACTGCACCGCAAACAGTGTTTAACTCAGTTAACGTGCTTGTGGGTGTTGGTATGCTTTCGCTCTCTTTGGGATTCAGCTATACTGGTTGGGTGCTCGGTTTAGTTTTTTTCATGGCTTCGGCCTTTACTACATACTACTCAGCCAAGCTGCTTGCTAAATGCATGGATACAGATCCTACACTCGTTACCTATGCGGATATTGCGTATGCTGCATACGGACCTCGCGGCCGTGCCGTCACTTCTTTGCTTTTCACTCTAGAACTAACAGGTGCTGGTGTCTCCATGATTATTCTTTTTGCCGACTCACTAAACGCGCTTTTCCCGCACTTTAGCGCTAGTCAGTACAAGATTCTATCCTTTTTCATTTTAACTCCGCTGTGCTTTATGCCTTTGAGCGTCTTGAGTATCTCTTCAATTCTTGGTATCATTTCGACACTGGGACTTGTTGTGATAATCTTTTTTGATGGATTGTTAAAACCGTCGGCACCTGGATCTCTGATTTCTCCAATGCCTACCTGGCTTTGGCCTCGCAATTGGATGACTGTTCCGCTATCAATTGGCATTTTTATGGCACCATGGGGCGGACATGCTGTATTTCCCAATATCTACCGTGACATGCGACACCCATCTAAATATGGATCGTGCCTAAAGACCACTTACTACATCACTTTTTTGATTGATACCATTACTGCTGTTCTTGGTTTTCTTATGTTTGGCGTTGAGGTCTCTGAGGAAGTTTCTAAATCTATCCTGCTGACCAAGGACTATCCCGAGTTTCTCGGTCTATTAATGACTGCCTTAATTTCAATCATTCCCATTGCAAAAGCACCGTTGTCAGTGCGCCCAATTGTGTCTACGCTCGATGCACTTTTTAATCTCAACGAGTCACCCGAAGAACCAATAACCCCAGGAAAAATCAATTGGAAAAAGCTCGCCAAGCATTCACTACGCCCGCTAGTCGTCGGCTTCAACATTTACCTTTCCATCATCTACCCCTCCTTTGATCGCATTATTGGATTGTTGGGGTGCTCTATGATTACTACCATTTGTGTATTGGGCCCAATCGCGTTTTTTCACAAGCTCTACCGCAACCGCATTCCTAAATACCAACTCTGGATCGACTACTTGATATTTGTTATTTTCTCGGTCGTTGGTATTGTCGGTACTGTCTGGTGCTTTCTACCCGAAGAAATTGTGGCTAAAGGCTTCACTTCCTGATTTCAATTATCACTTTTATTTATTGGTTACAGCAACAATAACAATGTCTCTTGATAGTAAACAATTGTAAATTAATAGAACCTCATCTTCATTCAGTAAATAAAATTTTTAAAGCAATTGGGGCTGTTGTTGGCTCATCAGCTTGTTAGACTCAACCTTGTATCGAGCCAAATACTTTTGAATGTAGTTCTCTGTATAATACGAATGTGTCGCACCGTGCGGCTCGCACAAGTTGTGAGCAAGCTCATGCGCAAAAACTGTGAACCAGTAGTCCAACTGACTGACAGGGTCCCAGGCACCATCACCGTGCCTTTTCATTGAGTTATTCAAAAAGTAGGCCAGATTGAAAAAAAGTGAGCCACCATAGTTGAACGCAATGACCCGGGTTCGAGTGTTGAGAAAAATGTGAATGGCTCCCCAGTTAATACCATAAATATTCTGTGAAATAATGAACAAAATGCTTTTAAACCGTCCAGCTTCTGCCAACAGCTCCTCCGTGAACCTCATACCTTCACTGATATAAACACTTGGCCCTCCTTCTAAGCGTGTTGCCAATACAAGCTCTTTGGCCTCGGATGTGTTACATTCCTTCTCCGTGTAATCAGCATTTTCAGCGCCTGGTACGGACGGTCTGGCAGGTGACGACAAAAAACTGTTTTGAAAAGGTCTGGAACCTGCAATACCACGTTCCAAAAGTTGTTTATTATCTGCTTCTCTGGCTTCTTCACCTTCCTTGGAACTTCCTCCAATTCCGCCAGGTCTAGGGTTGTTGAAATGATTGTTGCCAGCGCCTCCAGAACTACCGGGCCCGTTAGGTCCACCGCCTGAAGTCGGTGGGGTCCCTTGAGGTTTGAAGAACTTATTAAAAAAAGACCTAGGCTTGGGGGCAGGGGGCAGAAAGTTTGGCTTAGGCGGAAGAGCTGGGGGTTGTAGATTTGGGCCAGTGTTTTTGTTTTGATCTTGTGTTTGATCAATTTTGTAGGGTGGTGGAGGAGCAGCATTCCCTGCTTGCATTGTTGGAGCTTGAGTTAAAGTCTTTTGTTCCTCGGCCTCTTTACGTTGGGTGACTAGCATCTCTTTTTGCTTTTTTAGCCTTTCTTGAGTCTCTTGCCGCTGTCTTTCCAGTTCTGCCTCTTTTTGCTTGTCGACTTCCTCCTGCTCCTTTTGCAACTTGCGCAAAATCCTATTGACATTATACCCCTTACGTTGTAGCTTTTTCAAATTGGAGGTAAGCATAGTCTCTAGAACAATGACAGAATCTGGACTTGGCTTTTTCAAAAGCAGCCCAATGACAGCCTGACTAACATCATACCAGTCAAGTATGTGAGGGACAATATAAAGAACAAACTGGCTTTGCTGATTGTAGTAACCCGAACTGGAATCACGATGTAAGCAAGCAGAAATACTTTCCTTTACAGGAGCAGAAGAACTCCAGTATGAGAGCTTGAGGCGGCGCTCTATAGTAATGTTTGAAACTGATTTTACTTGAAGCTTTTCAAGATTCTTAAGCGCATTTGAATGAGCTTGGTCTCTTGTGCTTTCAAGATAGACAAACACTCTTTCAAGAAGCTTCTTTTTTATTTCTTCACTAGTCTGTTGGTTTTGCTGAAGAGGACCAATAGATTGTGTTTCCTCCACAATTTGGCGCAGACTTTTGCAACCTAAAAGCTTGTAAAAATTTTCTAGTTGGTCATCAGGAGGAGGTGTCAAGATGTCGTACTTGAAAATGTTAAAAAAGCTAACGTCATCACTCAAAATCACCTCATCTACAGATGCAAGCTGAGAAATACCTTTCTCTGGAGCACCATCATCAGCTCCTTCCAAATTGCGCTCATATTTGACACCAATTAAAAACTTAGAATGTTTCATTTTGGACACTAAAGCGTAGTCTTGAGAGACAATCTTCCATTCGTTAATAATTTGATTCAAAAGCCCAATGTACTTCTTAGTTGAGGCAGCTAGGTTATACATAGACATAGGCTCATCTACCAGAATTCTGGCAATCTCAGTGATGCTAGGCTCATCTCTTACACCGACCATAGTCAAGAATGGTCTGGCGCTGAACGAAAAGGTGACAAAGTCAAAAAAATCGTTGTAAAACTTTCTATTGCCATCATTACTAGATTGGATTGTTTTTGAAAAAAAAACCATAGATGGCAATGTGTGAATGACAACAGTTTCCTTCTCATTTGTTTTTTTAATAATAGGGATGAACCGGCTTTCCTTTAGCCTGTTTTTGTCAGCAGTTGTCAAAGAGCTGGCCATGGTTGACAGATAGGAAAATTTACTATCACCATCTTCAACACTCTTAGGTGGGTTGCTAATCAAAATACTGACAAGATTTCCAATAGGGGGCTCCTCTCGAATGTTGAACTTGAAAGTTTCGTGCATGAAAGATTCATCGACAACTGGAACGCCAAATTGGCCAACCTTTGGATTCAGAAAACATTCGCTTGGAGAGCTCTTCAACTTTTTGCCATCCTTTACTGAAGGAATACACTTCGAAGTTGTCTTATAAGCAACTTTGTTTTTGTATTGGTTGCGCTCAAAGTTCTTTAAGTAATATCTGAGTGCCAAATTAGCCTTCTCATTATCCGAAGTTTTCTCGTTGCCAAAAGTGGGATCATCAGCACGGCTCAAGATAGTGCTAGCTTTGGGATGATGCACCAAGCCAAGAGAATAGATGAAATTGGCTTCAGGAAGGTTATCGTGCCAGAAATTCCATTTCAGACAAGGAAACCCGAGCTTTACAAGATCTGGATCAGGCGAGTAAAGTTCAGACGCCTTGTAAGAGTTGCCATCTTCAGCTTCAAAAAATGAGCTCTCTTTGAGCATATCCCAATCACTTCGTTTCAAAGTGCCTTGGACGTTGGTAAGATATTTTACAACATCCAGCGTAGACCACTTCATACTAAGATCGGGATTGTTGATCCTTTTCAAAACAAAGGCAACATCCACAGACTCACGAACACCAAGGTCAAGAAGAAACTGTTTAGAAGCAACCAGGTCAGGTGTTTTAACAGGTAAGTTGGGAAACAAGGGAATAGGCTCAAAATAGGTCTCTGTAGGGTACTTGAGCCCAAGCTGGGTAGGGAGACACTCGTTGTTAACTAAAAGTCTTTTTACAACTTCTTGCTCCTGTAAATTGAATGTCATCCAATATCTACTTAGCCTACTCAGAACGGCTTCAGCAAATTTGGAATCGACAAGCAAGTTTTTTTCTGCCACAATCAAGTCCTTAGCTGAAATAGCATAGTTCAACCAAGAAACAATATCTAAAGGCTTCCAGCCTAAAGTCTCTAGTTCACTTATACTGGTAAGAGCTACCAGCGATGATGGTAAACATGTAGAAGGTAGTGGGTAATCGTTGGGTACGTCAAAATTATTTTGGTAAGTGGTAATCTGGCCGAGAACAACTAGATTATCAGAGTCATCTTCATTCTTACTTTCAAGTACAATAGCAGACTGCAAAATTTCTCTCAGCTCTTGACCAGATAAGTTACCATTTCTTAAGTTATCGTAACACCAAGATATAACCTTTGAAAAACGCTTATGCGTCAGTGTTCCCCTCTGAAGTTCGTTGGCTACATCACCAGGAGAAATCTCTTTTAAGTAGCCCAGTTCAACAGCCCGCTTCAAAAATGACTTAGCCTTGTCTATTACAACTTGAGGAACAATTGCTAGTTCTTCAATAAACTTTGCATCATTGGCTAGTCGAACTTCAGAAGATGGTAAGATTCCTTTTTGTGAAGGCAGGGGAACATAATTGGCACACTTCCAGAAACCGTAAGCAATAAAACTACCAACAGATTGATCAGGTGCAGATTTCTGAAAATCAAATCGGTTCATTAAGTAAATAGCGTCTTCAAATAACTTTTCGTCCGGTTTTCTTTTTTGGAGAATAGAAAATTCATGCTCAAAAATGGTTCGACTAATAACACCAGCCATTGTCAGAATTTGCTTGTTCCAATCTTTTACATGAGCATTTGACATATCGACGGCAGTGCGTTCCATTGTAGGAATAAGCTGGTTAATGGCGATATGAGAACGAAATGAAGTCGATTGTTTTGTAGGAAAACCAATGTAAATTTTGGCATCATTAATTTCTTTAGGAAAAATGTAGTCAGAAAGTGGTGCCTTAATTTCAGAGAGTTCTTTTTCATCTTTGTTTTCGATAAGCATAGAAATGATGGCTTCTTTTGGTGGCGGTTTCATGACAGTTTCTTTCATTTTCTTTGCAAAACTTGACGAGACGTTAACATCAAGCTTACCAGTAATTTTTCTGAGAAAAGCTGTCACTTTAGTATCATCAGACGGATTCTTTGACGATGGGACAAATGCTGAGAACGCACGAAAACCAAAATTGAGAAATGAGTTACCGGTGATTTTCTGGCTGATCTGAGTAACATTCATGTATGTAATTGTAATCTGGAATGCCTCTGATGACCAGGATTTTAGTCTAAGAGTCTTGTCCGGTGAATAGTAGTTCAGGTTTCGTGGCAAATCTAAATCAATAGTTGGCGATATAGTTTTTTTAAGTGAAAGTAGTGTAATTCCGTCCACGACAAGTTCTATTGAGTGTAACGGCACAAGAGCAAAACTTTGAGTTAGAAATGCAATAAATTGTGATAAAACTGGTAATGGTTTGGGTTCGCGGTAAGGTAAATCGATGACCGTCCATTTATTACTGTCATCAATAGTGTCTCGTCTATAACAGAGCTGATCTCCGGAGTAATAAAATGACATGACAGTTGTACCAGAATGAACAAGTGGCTCATCTGTTAGCTCGAATACTGAGTAAAAACCTACACCAAATGCGCCAATTTTTGACTCATCTGGATTTCCTTTAGCAATTTCTTTTAATCTGTTCCAGTCGTCTTCCTTGAAGTATTGACCATTGTTCTTGACTGTCAGTCGATCAACCTGACACGAGCCAACTTCAGTAATATTTTCTTTGGTCAAACCCCCAGGAATTGTCGAACCAAAGGATATTACAACATTCTCAGCTTTTGCATCGGCACTATTTTGCAAAAGTTCACGAAACAAAGCATAATCTACAGGGTATTTTGTCAATGTTCGAGTAATGAGTCTGGAGATGTTAATTGATCTGGATGTGGCAAGACAAACGGCACCAACTTACGCTCTATGATTGACCGATACAGCTTGTTGCTGTGTGTTATTTTCAATAACTGTTCGAATTTTTCTATAATCCATAGTGGCAAATGTAATGGATCAATTGTGTGGAAAGTTAAGAGAAGTGTCAAAGACGGAAATTAGTCTTGATTGAAATCAGATTCAGGAATAAGTTTGGAGCTTTTTTTTAGATTTTTATGATTGTGTATTTGAACAGTAAGAGGAACCGCTTACATAATTTTATCAGTTTGTCTTGTCTCCAGACATTCTTTACGATTTCCTTCTCCTTCCTTTAATGAAATTCACCCCGCCAATTTACTAAAACACCATGTCAAAACCATATCTGAAGGTCTCGACGGAAGACAATGAATCAAGCTACCCTGATAGACACGATTCTTTTGAGCTAGACTCTTTAGCATCTTCAGATGATGATAATTTTTCACAACGCACGCCTTCTAGTCGGGGATTATCGCCGCTAGGATCCCCCATCAATAATGAGGACTCCGACCGTGAAACGTTTATGAATGAAAATGACTATCTAACAACTGGATACAATATGCGTCAATCTCGTGCCAACAGTGCTTCTACTTTAGGGGACGTTATGTTCAATATTCCATCCACGCGAGAACGCAGATCAGATCTCGAGGTGCCACTAGAAAAACAAAAACGGCTCAGTCTGCTGAATGGATTGAGTCTGGTCATTGGCCTACAGATCGGGTCGGGTATTTTTGCATCACCTACACAGGTGGATCTTCACGCCGGGTCGGTTGGTACTTCGCTTATTGTTTGGGCAGTTGCTGGTTTACTTGCTTGGACTGGTGCTTCATCATATGCTGAGCTTGGCACAGCAATTCCTCTGAATGGCTCGTCACAGGCATATCTGAACCACATATTTGGTCCTTTACCATCGTTTCTTTTTGCATGGACAGGCGTCACAGTTCTGAAGCCTGGTGGTGCTGCCATAATTGCGCTGGTCTTTGGTGAGTATTTTGCAAGATCTCTTTGTATCTCTTTTCTTGATACGTATTGGGGCCATAAGGCCTTTGCGATCCTTGGTCTGGCTCTAGTAACTGGTATCAATTGCTTTAGTACAAGATTGGGTGCGCGAACCTCCAATGTGTTTTTGGTTCTTAAAGTTGTCCTTATTCTTGCGTTACCAATAATGGGCGTTGTTGGTTTACTTAGTATGAAGCACGATGAGAAACCGGCTCTTACCTCTCATGGTCTTTTTGATGGTGCATCTAAAAATCTTGGTGATTATGCAATTGCTTTATATGCTGGTCTCTGGGCTTATGATGGATGGGATAATGTCAACTACGTTGCAGCTGAGATGAAAAATGCTAGACGAGATGTACCTCGTGTTATTCACGTTGCCATGCCTGTGGTAATTATTGCGTACTTGTTAGCGAATTTATCTTACTACGCAGTTCTTACTAAGGAAGAGATCACAGCCTCTACTACTGTTTCAGTCACTTTTGCTAGAAAATTACTCGGTAAAGCCGGTGGAATCATTGTCGCGCTTTTTATCTCATTTTCATGCCTCGGTGCACTAAATGCCTCTATTTTTACTGCAGCTAGACTTATTTATACATCTGCAAAAGACGATTTTTTTCCGGCGATTTTTGGACATACTCACAACAAAACTAATACTCCTGTGAACTCGCTGCTACTTCAGGCTGGCCTGACCGCTTTTTTCATCTTAATTGGTGAATTCAAAAGCCTGCTCACCTTTTACGGCATTGCTGGATACCTTTTTTACTTTCTGACAGTTTTTGGTGTCATAGTGTTGAGAATCAAAGAACCTTTGCTTGACAGGCCTTACAAAACCTTTATTACGACTCCTATCCTGTTTTGCTGTGTCGCCCTATTTTTGGTTTTACGAACAATTGTTGAAAAGCCTTTGGAATCTATTTATGCCTTACTATTCATTGCACTAGGAGTGCCTCTTTACATTTGGAAGTTTGGCATTTCGTTTAAAGAGTTATTTTCCATGGCCGCTTCGTTCAAGAAGTTTTAGAAAAGTTCATTTCATAATATTTATCATGGTATTCAATTGTAGTATTTAACTCAAGGGAATTATCACCTCGATGTAATGGCCTCAAACAACAGGCTTTTCCTAACTAAGGTTCATCCACCAGCGTACTTTCTTGCGAGTTGTTGATAAAATCATGGTTGGCCACAAGAAGACCGTACTTAGTGTCAAAAGAATCAACCTCGTACTCCATTGACTTTGAGGCTTCTTGAATCAGGGTGTCAGTCAGGAGTAAGCAGTTCCGCATCATTGTATTAATCTTTTCGGAAGACTCCAAAAATTTAATATGCGCCTGCATCCGCTTTTCAATCATCTTTGTCTTTGTAGCCAACTCGTTTTCTTCGGGTGACAAATTTTCATTATTTTCACTTACTGTATCGTCTTCATCAGTTTCATCATCTTCTTTTTCATCATCGCTTTCAGTGTCAATACGAGTTAGTTCTGTGCTGCTTGGGTTTGTTTTCATGTATTGTAAATCCTTGGATTGAGTGCGCAGTCGCTTTTCCAGGTATTTGTTAACTGCCATCAAAGATGCATTCGAAATTTCCAAGTCTTGAATTTTTCTATTAGACCGAGCTTGCTTGACATGTAAATCAGAAATAGTTGCGGGCTCTGCTGGAGTAGCTTGGCTAGTAGGAAAACTGCTGTCTGTTTTACTGAGATCATCTTCAGGTTCCTCTGGAATAGTGCTTGGAGGCTCAATCAAAAATTTGTCTAAAGAAGGAACACTCCGGTCATCACTGTCATCATCAATATCTTCATCATTATAATGAGTTTGTGATTTATTCTGTTTCGAAGAAAGAGACAGAGAAAACGAGTTTGGATTTATGAACGATGATCCGTAGAATGACTTTGCCCTTTTTTCTGTGCTAGCAGTAAAGGTTTCTTGTGTGGGGGAAGAAGATCGAGAGTCACTGTTAGAAGAAGGGACTTTGGCAAGATAAAAAGGTCCATCACCCGATGGGGCTCTTCTAGCAATTGGCTTTGCGTAGCCAGGAGGGCTTGCCGATAAGTTTTTACTTGAAGAATTAGATTGTGTGTCTGTATTGACAGATGTACTCGGCATAATCGCTAGGGTTGGTTTGTTGTCTGATTTGCCAGCGAATTCACGGCGTATCTTCAGCCCCGAAGACTGAATGAATTTGCTGTGTGAAGGCATAGTTGGTGTGTGTGATGATATCCGAACTTTAGGGTTTACCTCAAATTCTTGTGAAACCTTGGGGCGGTGCCCGTGATAAACAGACAGGCCGGCTGCCTTTGGTCTCACGCTCAAAGATTTTTCGTAATGGGTGCCATGATTCGACTGGCCAGGGTAGTCATATTCGATTGCAGCGTGGGACTGGGGGACCCGAGGACCATATGTTATTGTGGGCATCGGCCCACTGACTCTTCTCTTCTCGTTAACAGTGGCTGCAATTGATGCGGACGTGGAGCTGGGTCCGTAGCTGTAACGAGGTTGTACAACTAGTGGAGCTCCATGATGCTGAGCACGACTAGGGGGTCTGGTTAAAGGGGCGTGTCCTAGCTCGTGATGAGTGCTCTGGGAGCCTGAGTGTTTAAAAGGGGATCCAGCAGAGTTTCCACCAGTTGCTGAGAGAACCTGCGAGAACACCGAAGCTTTGGGCTTGATGTTTTGTGATATATGAGATGAGTGCAAGTCGTTCGACGCATGTCGGGCCTGGTTTGGCGCCTTGAGATAGATTTTGGGGGTATTAGAGTAGTCCATGGTGGAAGCTATAACGGTGTCATTGGAATTTAATAAGCTTGGACCGAGTAAAAACTAGGATTTCGGTTAAAATTTGAGCTAAAAAGCAAAGAAAATAAAAAAGAAAAAAAAGAATAATGCAAGATCTAGTCAATGGAGAAGGAAGGATTTTTTTTTTTTCTGAATTGAGAGATTCTCAGTTGATTTTTTTTATTTTTTTTCACCCTGAGAACAATAACGATTGTTGAATGGGGTATTATTTTAGTGGTGGAATGAAAACCCAACTTAAGACAGTTTTCTTGTGGGTTTTTTTGGTTTTTTTTAAAAAAAAAAAAAACCTGACAGTTCTTAGAAGACTCAAAGGCAAATTTAAGCCTTATTAAAAAAAAAAAAAACTATGCTAAGAGTGTGTAAAGTGGTAGCAGAAGAAATTTTGTTGAAGTTTTCGAAATGACTAAGGTTCAAGATTCTTAAGAGGGAGTCGTTTTTGTTATTTTCATTGTTTCAAAGATTTTCTAGCTGACATCTTTCAGATATTCTTACACAACCAATTGTTTAACACTGAATTTTCCGCCACTATTTTCAGCAATCAAGACAAAGCATGCTTAGGAATGCAAACTTCAGATGAGCAAACAACGGCAACAGCTTCAAGAGGTCCTAACTACCCAAGGTATCCTCTTGAAGATTCGGCTTACAAACTTTCTTTTCAGAAGTGTCTTAAGGTAGTGCTCAACTTTGAAAGTCACCTTCTCAGTGACCATGAGATTGCATGTCTGACTCACTACATTTTCAACTTGTCGGACAGCGCAAAATATTTATTTGCTAGATTTTTTATGCGGTCACAAAAGCGCTGGTTTAAACTATCGGATTACATTCAGTATGAAAGGGACTGTGATATAACAGACGCCATCGAAAGCCTCTCCAAGACCTACCAGTACACTACAGAAGAAAGCGATTTCGAAGTTTCTGAATCCGGGCCAACTCTACTTGAAGAGTCCTTTCTTTTGACTTTCGATCCCAGTGAGTCAGTTCAAGAAACTCTGGAACTGCTCTCGCTGCAAGATTTGAAAACTATCTCAGCTTTTTTCAAATCGAGTTTACGGTCAAAGAACATAGTCTCAAACAACCAAAACAAATCGGCCTCCACAAAAAACAGAAGCGAATTAATAAAAGAACTTATTACAATTTCTACTCAGTCATCGGTTTCTTCTTTTTTCCAGCCGTCTTCAGCAAAAAAGTCAAATTTGCAAAGCTCGAAGGATGCTAAAACTAAAATCTTAGCTGAAGCAAAAAAACTCATTGGAAAAGATGTTGTAAAGTTAAATCCTTTTGTTTATCAAGCAGTGTCAAGAGCGTTTGTTATTTATTTCAGAGGAAAGGATTTTGAGACAAACTTTGTGGAGGCTGCGCTACTTTCAGAGATGGCAGTGGTCAATTTCCCCAATTACAAGATTAAACGAAGCCAAAAATATTTTAACTCTCGAAGAGAACTTCTAGATTTTGAAGAAGCGATCAACTTGCGTTTCGATGTCGATTCTCTGATAGCCAGCAAAAGTTCCGAAAGACGCACGCAGCAAGCCGACAACCTATTCAAAAAGCTGAACACAAAAGTAATAGATTCCTTATATGCAGCTTCATTCTATGATGATGATGATGGAATTTCAAGGAGTCTAGACTTGGCACATCCAACTCCTGAGTCCATTACTGTTAGAGCGATTCTACTTCTGTGTGCTGGTATGGTCAATGACCATGTTGCAGAATGGAAGTTTTTGGATACGTTCCTTAATCAACGATTGTATCACAAGGTTCAACGTGGCAAGGCTTATATAAGAAAAGCCAAGCTAGAAATGTATCATTTGCAAAAGGAGTCAGAACTTACACAGGAACTTTGCGAGATAGGAGAAAAAGAACAATTTGAACAACATTTAATCGTTGAATATTACAAGCAAAATCCTATTTCTGGAATGATAAAAAAACGAAAGGTGGCTCGGGATTCTGCTTCAACTGAAAAAATACTTGGAGCCAAAAAGGAAACTATTGAAGAATCGCCTGATGAACTTTTCCCTAGCGCTATGAAACTGTTCTGGAGTAAGCGGGCATTGCAAACGTGCGTAAAAGGTCTTGAGGATGCGGCTGTCCACGAAGTTTACCACATTGATCTCAAAAAACGAGTCACAAAACTGGAAAAGTATCTCAAGATTCCTATGGGGTCTAGACACGATTTTAGCCACTTTTCACTCAAACCCGCAGAACACAGGACAATTCAGTGCGACAGAATAGTCGATGATGCTGAAGATCCCATTATAGATTATCCCAACTACAATTTTAGAGACGCAAATTCGCCAAGGCCAGTAACGACTACAGTTACCAAAACCAACACTTTTAAACGGCCTTCTTGGGTTGATGTTGAAGGAACTCGTGATGCTGTTTATGTTGAAGAAGCTGCGTTATCCTTCTATCGTACCCTAGGCTGGGAGGGGATGCACTCAGAAAATTCTATGCTGGCAACGCTGTTTGCTATTCTATTTTGGGATATTATGTGGTCTCCTGTTCGGTCTTCAAAAACTAGTCAGGTTTCTACAGGTATATTTGAGCATCATTGCCAGTCTTTCCCTCTTGATTTGTTTAGCAAATCATTCTATTTAAACCGGAAAGATGACATTGATGCTAGATTAGAAAAAATTAGAACAGACATTGACTTTGTTAAAAAACAGATTGAAGATGTTTACAACCAAGAAGCCATGCGGCGCACTGTTTCATTTGGTGTAACATGGTATGAATTAAAAGCTCTTCTTGCCATAAGTGAAGGCCTAGGAACTGCAGCTTTAGCAACTATCTGTGAAATCTTATCTAAAGACTACATGGTCATGAAATCAGGCATGCCAGACTTGTGTTTATACAAGACTAATCCCAGCGAGTGTATGTTCTCTGAGGTTAAAAGTGAGTTTGACATCTTGTCAGAGAAGCAGTGCTACTGGATAGATATTTTGGTCAATGCAGGTGTTAAAGTCGAAGTGTGTCATGTGCTAGAACCAAAGTCTTTTGTAAAGAAAGCAAAATTGGCATAATTTATTCAACTTATTATTTTACAAAAATTTGTCTTTTACGTATTTCTTATTACTTTGACTGTAAATGATAGATATGTTGCACCGAAACTATCTTTTTTTTTTCACTTTTTGTCAGTTTATAAATTGTTGGTTCCGGTCTAAAAATCACAAGTCAAAACCTTGGCTCTTTTTAATTTTATAGCTTAAAATTAATGATGATATTAAAAAAAAAACCGATAAAATCTTATATCTCATAAACAAAAATCTAAAATAATTCTTTAAATAGCTATGCTGACAACTAGAGGTATGGCAACTTGTGTTAACGTGCTTTACTTTGCCTTTTTCTCCGGCTCAGCGTTAGCTGGACGGTTACTGCTGTACACGTACAAAGAAGCACCGGCAGAAACCAATAAGGTGCCAAGGATTGTCCCACCTGATAGTTGGTTACCAAACAAATAAATACTCAGTAACAAAGACACGAACTTTCTAACGTTTAAAACAATAGATACACTCAAAGCTGAAGCATGGCCTGCCAAATTGTTGACACCACGTACACAGAGATACTGTGTAAACGCATTAAGTACCAGGTAAAGCAAGGCTTCTGAGACTGACCATGTTGTGAGTGGAATACTAATGCGTGGCGAGGAACTGGCAATGCCTTTGAGCTGAGTTAAAATGTCAGGCAAGAAGGGGGCAAATAAAGGCAGCGACATGAAATGCGTGTAAAAAAGATTTTCTTCCCAATGCTTTCCATACTGTTTGTAGACTTTCTCGCACACAAGTCCCATTATTGAAGAGAGGACCGCAGCTATGAAAAGAAAAGTGACACCTAAACTGAAAGTTCCGTCACCCTCCCGCACAGGTTTATTATCCTTTGGTGAATTGTCCAACGTGGCAAGGATTACGCCAGTAGTCAAAATTAATACGGAGATCACTTGCAAAAATTTATATCGCTTGCCAGCGACCAGATAGCCTGCTACCATGGTCGTCACAGTGCCGCCAGATCTGATGATAATATGGGCTGGAACAGAAATACTGTACCCCCAAACAGCGAGATTGTTCAGCATAGACACTCCAAAAAAAAGAGACACAGGAATAATCCATTTTCTCAGTGGTACCTTGGGCTCAGCAAGGTAAAGTCGTTTGATATTTGAGTTCTTGACGTCTAAGAAATGGTAAAACCCCTGAAAAGAAACAAAGAGGAATTGAATAAAAGTCAGTAGCTGCCCTGATCCGTTTGCATGTCTGTTTACTAGCGCTTCAAGAACAAAAACATTAGAGCAACAGCCACCGAAGATCAGCAGAATAATGAGAGACCATTGGGCCGCTGTCGTTTGTAAAATAGACTTTGTAACGGTGCCGGCAGTGGTTGAATGGTTACCGGTAACTGTCTTGCTGGTGCTGTCATGGACAGGCTTTTTCAATGACTTGTCCATTAATATATAGACAGTTTATCTATCTGAAAAGTTGTATTTATTCGAATGGTGAGCAAGAAAGAAACAGAAAATCACTAAAAAAAAATTGATTCGTAATTTTTGATCTTTCTAGATATTTTTGACTTTAATTCATGCCTACAGGATACACTCTCACTTTTGTCATCAACAAGTCTCTACTAGGGTTAGGTTTTAAACCGTTTGTTTTTAAAAAATCATCTTTTGGGCTTTGCCAGATATGTTATTTCATTCACTGCCCGCCGCTGTTGCCGCTGAATTCTTTGCTTGTGGGATTCTTTTAATTGCTTCTTCATATTACTATAAGTTATGTCTGAATCAAGTCAGCGGCTTCCAGTCATTGTGAAGAAGCTTGACACTAAGAAAAAATTGGTCAAAGTGAGTGTTACGTCCCTAATTGTTCCATTAATAGCATCACGACTAACCTATTCATTTTGTTATGCTATTAGAATGAATCCTTGCCAATGCCTAAAATTGAAGACTTTTCAATGTCTTCTATTTTGTCTTACGCGTCAAAAGAGGTGTCTGATTTCAAAGATTCTATGAAAAACCTGTCAACAAACTATAGAGGTGATTTATCGAGCGAACTTAACGACATCATTAGTGTACAGAATGGAATCACGAAGAAAGTGGGGAATATCGACAGGCTGGCGACGCAGACTCTGGGCGCAACTCAAGCTAGGATTGCAAGAGTGCAAAGTGATATAAATGGACTCAAAGGAGGTAAGTGCTGTTATGGTAATACAATATGTACTGGATACTAAACACATTTGCTTAGCCGATTTGCTGGCAAAGGAAGCTGAGAAGACATACGACACCATCAATTCATTAATGTCAATTCTTCATGATATTGAAACCATGTTACCGCATCAAGAGCGATTATGTCCGCTAAACTCACCCCACAAAAAACATTACCCAAAACTTCACTTGTTACTGCAAACCCGACCGCCGCAGCTACAAGCCACACCCACGGCATCAGTGTCTTTAATGAACCACAATTCACGCATTCGAGCAACCAGTACATTCTCTTCTAGTAGTAAAAGCGTTGGTCGCAAGTCTTCTGCAGTCTCTACAACCATTTTACCAGTCAGCAGCCATAGCATATCTAAAAGCAATTCTGAGCCCGAGTCAGCTGCGAAAAAGCCTGAGGTTCATTTGGAAATAGAACCCGAAACATTATCAATTCCAACAACAACAAATTTGAAATCTGAAGAAATAAGTTATAGTGCGCCTGTTGCGACTAATACGCCTATTAAAGAAACTAATGATAAAAATACCTATAAGACCAGTTCAACTGGGAGGGGTAATATTATTTACCCGCAACAAAAAAAGACACCAATAAAATTGAGCGCGAGCGTACTATCCGGAGACTCTGAGATTGCATTTTTATTTACTGACGACGACACCAACGACGAAGAAAGCATTGAGGATCGAGAAGAAGATGATAGTGATTCTGTATCAGGAAATTACGATGATAATGAAAATATATTTAATTATGAACATGCAGGTGTAGATCTGGATTTCACGTCTCCAGTCCACCTTTCTTCAGCAGCATTGCCAACAACCTCTGTTTCAACAGCAATTATTTCACCTATCTACCCACCGGCTTTGCTGAATCTGCAGTCAGTTCTACCACAGAGTGTGGAAACGGTTGACCATAGACATCATCACACACATTCGTTCGACACATTGGACAGTGCCGGGTCTAACACATCTTTAAAATCAGCACCAGAGGATAAACTTGACGTTTCTAAAAATAATAGGCGAAAGTCTGCGCCTTACATGCTGCGACAGGCTTCAGGTATTGCTCCAAACTTAAGTGGGCAAACTAGTCCTTCTTCAGCCAGTATTAAGCCAAAGTCATTTACTCTTAGTTCCTTTTTTGCCAATGCCTGGGCTGGTGCGGCTAGCAAATTGGGTATTGAAGACGGAGAGCTATCTATTGAACAGTCCCTTACGCGTCAGAATGCCGTGGGCAGTGATAGTAGGATTGCTGACTATGAAATAAACAGTGATGAAGAAAACCGTCATCAGACCCTTGACGAAATTTTTAGCATGCCCAGTTCCGTTACCACCCGGGCGAAAGACCGACGAAAATCAACGTCGTCTGCCAAAGTATCTTTACAACGGCTTATTGGGAAATAAGGGAAGCATTCAATCAAAAGATACTAATTTATTAATTCACCTATTATTTACCCCCATAATTTATCATGTCTTTATTCTAGATTAACTTTGGCAATTTCTGTTATCAAGTTGTTGTCTTGGAGCAACTTGTCGACAACTTGATCAAAAATTGGGTAAAGCGAGCTGTTATTCTTGTAGTTTTCTGGAAGCTCGAGTTTTTCTTCCTTGACCTTCTCCTGCTGTTGCTCAATCATTAGCACAAATTGTGGGTCAATTGGCACTGCGCCGAGGAATGGCAGGTTAAACTGCTCGGCTAATGCCTTACCACCACCCTTTGAGAAGATATTAGTGCATTCAGCGCAATGTGGACAGACATAGCCAGACATATTTTCGATGACTCCCAGTACGTTGAAGCCGACTTTGCGGCAGAAAGATAACTCTTTGCGCACGTCCGCTGTGGCCACACCCTGCGGTGTCGTCACCAGCACTGCACCGTCAGGGTCCGCCGCCTGTTGCAGTGTTTCTGCCACTGAAATGTGCTCGTCTGATGTTCCTGGTGGTGTGTCTATCAGTAGGTAGTCTAGTTCACCCCACACAACGTCTGACAAAAACTGCCGGATCATTGCGGTCTTCTTCGGTCCCCGCCACACGACAGCGTCGCCGCGCTTCTCCAAAAGAAACCCAATGCTCATGACACACAAGCGCTGTGTGCTATCTGTATAGACTGGAATCCATCCTGCACTGCTCTGGTGTACCTGTCGACCCTCTAGACCAAACATGCGTGGCGCTGACGGGCCTGTCAGATCAATATCCAACACCCCGACCTTGTAGCCTTTCCCGACAAGGGTTAGGGCCAGTTGCGTCGTTACACTAGACTTTCCCACACCGCCCTTGCCCGAGAGCACTAGAATAATATGTTTAACTTTCGCTAGAGATGGAAGTTCAGTAGGTGGTTGTGCCATGATTCAGTTGCTTTTTAATCTTCTCTAGTTAGTATGAGATGAAGGTTTTATTAACATGAAAAAAGATGAAAAAATCACAAAAGTTTCGGAGTTTTCAAGAACTGGTATTTTAAATGCTTAGAAATTGAAATTTTGAGTACCATGTGATTTAGGTGAAAGCTTTTAGTACTTAGTATTTAGCTTTTAATACATAAGCATTCACATGGCGGCAACACCCGTGAATATCAACTTGGAGAAATACACCCAAAAGTTGTGTCTAAAACAAAAAATTTAATTTGGCAATCCATTGAACGTACTAGTCCCCCAGCCTTCTCAACAAAAACTACACGTAGGCATCAATATTTAGCTATTCAGCTGAAAAATACATCATGGAATCCGCTCTGGAAATTTCGTTAATCGACGCTGAACCTCTCTCGACAGAGTTTACATCGCTGGCAGACCACGCCGCGTCGACACCCGCGTCGTATTCGCTTGATACCGATCCCATCCTCTACTACGAGCTTAACAATGCCCTGCTACGTGTACTGGGCAGTGGCCTTCCGGAGCCATCCGTCTATAGCAACAACGCCTCTAGCAACAGCGGTATTAATAGCGACAGTGAAGAGAATGTTCGCACAGTCAACATCAAGATTGCGTCTACCAGAGTCTATATGTGGTTTCCAGAACTAAAGTACGGATACTCAATCCCGTACCCGAGTATAACGATGCACGGGCTGTCTAAGGGTCCTGTGATTTACTTTCAATTTAGCCTCAGTAACGGCAGTGAATCTGATTTTGTAGAGACGTATTTGGAGCCACCCGCAGCAGTTGAAGCTGGTACAAATGGCAGTAGTGATGCAAACGCTTCGGGGCTATTGGACCAAGTTTTTCGCGAAATATACGATGCATTAAGCTCATGTGCCAATCTACATGCATCACCTCTGTCAAGCGACGAAGACGAGGCTGGCGGAATTGCGCTCGATATGGACATTGACCTCGACTTGCCAGGCGCGGCTGCCGGCGGTGACGACGATGGTTGGACCACCAGTACGAATCATCATCAGGACGGTAACGGCACAGAAAGCAACGGTAAGGCCGGCCTGGAAGTTACAATTGATAGCCAAGATGTTGCTGTGCAGTCCGGTGTGCGAAGACGTCGGGGAGATGACGAAGACGATGAGGATCCGGAAGCTGAAAAATGGAGACGAACCGCGTAATAAAACACCGGCCAATTATTGAACAAAGTAATTTTGAAAGACAAAAAAAAAATTTAAAATGAAGAAGAAAAAAATCTTAATAAATAAAAAAAAGCTATGTATCATATTACATCCAGTAATATTGATAGTGATAGAGAAGGTCATTAAATACAAAAGCAATATGTACCTGAAACGGCTTACACCTGTGAGGCCGCCAGGCTTGAGCTATTTGGTGATCTACGGGATAGTTAAATAGTAATCAAACAGTTCCAACTCGTCATCGTAGTGGTGTGAATAGCTGTTTTTATCACAAAGATTGTTGCTTTCGAGTTCCATGCCACATAGGTTCATAATTATGGGCAGAAATGGGTTCTTGTCCTTGAGCTTTGCTATAACTAAGTTTGAGTCGGGGTATAGCTCTGGTTGGGGCTGTCGGTTAAACTCCTGTTGTGAGTTCTCTTGGTCTAGTTGGGGTTCTTTGAGGGCCAGGCCAGCAGGCCTTTTATTCTCGACGAGATTTAGAGAAGTTTGGTTTTTCAAGTCAATCTTTTGGACTGCAGTGGCTTTTGTCACTATTGCGTCAGGTGTTTTTTCAACAGTTTCTGAAAACTGGACACTAGGCTTGCTAAAAAAGTGGTAGAAGTCCTTAGATGGTGAAAATTCTGTCGACAGAGGAGAATCCGACCATTCAGGGCTTTTGGAAAAAGACTCATCCGAACTGGATATCACAGTTGAGACAGCAGAAATTATAGAGTTGCGGTCGGTTGTGCTTAGCACAGGACTCGTGGCAAATTTTTGTTGAGTGAAAATTTGATTTTGCCTACTTGACGAACTGTTAAACACAAAGTGTTCTGACGAGGGCGACGGTTTGTAGTGCTCTGTGTTTGGCGTCTGGACCGGCGTCGGGTAGTTTTTACTATTAAAATGGTTTTTGTGTACTAAAATCGCTTTTGGAACGTTTTTTATCCCTTGGTTGTAGCGACGAGAGGATATACTTCTAGAAGTGCCTGAGACTGATGTGTATTGGGGTGTGTCGTCTTCATCGCTCTTTGCTTCTCCAATAACCACGACGACTGGCTTTTTAGACATTGTGGCTGACATGCTGTGGTTCCTAACAGAGGAGTTAATCAAGTCACTTGAACTGTTGTCAGACATCGTAGTCATTGTCGTGTTATCGTCGTCGTGGGTCGTTTTTTGAAGTTGTTTAACTTGTGGTCTGGAAAGTGAAAAAGTCGGGGAATCAGTCGTATTTGAACCTTCTGGTTTTTGAAGAAAGTTTTTACTCTGATGTGGAATGCGCATTTTACATGAATCTGAATTTGAATCGTCCCGCATTGTGCTGTACGTTTCTGCGGTCGGGAAGAAATTATACGATTCTTTTGGCCACTGGTTACCATTCGGCTTGGTAACAGATACTACTTCGAGTGATGGCGAAGTTTGCGGTAGCGTTGGAATTCCTGTATGGTGAAAATTGACCAAAAAGTTTGACTTTTCGCTGTATATTCCCTGGTACAGAGTATTGGGACCAATTTTTGAAGACACAACGTCCATGCAGAAGGTGTTGACGGCAGGTTTGTACATGAACAACTCCGATAGCGTCGGTTCTGATTTCAGAGAGCAAGGCAAGGATTGCGACTGCTTGTGTTGTTTCTTTTCATGTTTTGTTGATTTTTTTAGTGTCGCAGAACCGGAAAACGATTTTACTGAGAGCTTCAGAAATGTCATGACAAGAGCTGAAAATAAGAAGAGGACCCTGATATTTTACATGAAAGTAGGCATCGGTGGAGCGGGAAATAAGCTACAAATGCTGGTGTTGTTTTTGATGAGATTTTGAGAGTATAATGAAGTTGGATTTCACGCAAAAAAAAGCTATGGAGATTTCTACAACTAAAAATTCTACAATTTAAAAATAATAAAAAAGAAATAACAACGAGGAAGAAATGAAATATATACAAATAACCACACAAGGAAATCATGAAGAGCGGCAAGCTCAATGATGTTATCCATTGTGTTGACGTGAACCTGCTGCCGTCATCTGTATACTTATCTCTATTTTTGTTTGCTTTGTTTAAAAAAAAAATTAAAAACTTGTTGCCTTCTTTTCGAAAGTTTTTTTTTTCTTTCTTTTTTTTCTTTTATTTTGTTTTTTCCGTTTTTGGGAGTCTTCGTACCAAACTCGTGTCTTTTCCGATGATCCTAATCCAAAACCTTAAAAATAAACAAAAAAAAAAAGGAAAGTTTTTTTTTCCCTCCATTGCTAATTTACTGTCAAAAGACCATTCATGAAGTTTGGTTTGATGAACTCAAGCTTTTCAAAAAACTAACTAGCAACAGTGTCTCTCAAGACCTTCTCACTTTTATTCTTTGTTGGTTCTAGAGCACTTGTTTGAATAGACACTCTACTGTAATCTGCCGTAACAATCAATATCACTCCCACTCTTGTTAAAAAAAAATTTTTAAAGGAAGTTGACCCACAAAAAACAAACCTTTGCGCTCAAATTCATAAGGGAGTATTTAACTATAAATTTTATTTTTGACCTTGTCAATAATAATTTTCACTTTCTCATATTTGGGATTTTGCATAATTTTTAAGTGTCACACTGACTACACAGCAACTTAAGCTCTAATCCCTATTATTATTCCTTCTAATGTGCTGTTGATTTAAGTAAATAAAAGCTGTTGGATTTACAATTTTGCTAAAGTCTTAACTGCTAAAACCTACTTTTGTTTTGAAAACTAAAAAAATTATTTTGGAATTAGTAACTCGCTTAGAAGTCTTAAAATAATGGCATGCTAAATCGCCTGAAATGAAGTGCTAGTTGCCATGTTATCAATACTCGTGAATTACACACTACCTACATTCCAGCCTAGTAATTTAATAAAAACAAACAAATGGACAGCTAAGTGTATCTTACTTTCTAGTTGGAATGTCAATCTTGAGTAGTTCGGTTGGTTCCACGTCTACCTGAATTACTTGCGGTTTTAGGTTGCATTTTGAAGTTGAGACAAACTTGTTAAATTTTTAGCCTCAACTAATCCATCAGAAAACACATTGCAAAAATATAGGTACGGCACCCATCTCCGTTAGAACCATGCCCGTTATTTTTTTCCCACCTCCCCGATTTAAATTTTTTTTAAAAATTTACCATCAAAAAAATGATTCATACAATTTCAAAGATTTATAACTTCACGAAAATCAGTCAAAAAGTTTCCTCGTTTTTATTTTTAGAATCTCCATTATTAAAATATGTCAAATCCAAAAGAAGAGCGTATTGTC
>JAKVQX010000192.1:0-26779 GCA_030463015.1 Geotrichum citri-aurantii
TTTTTTGTATGTGTAACTTTTTGATGTAAGGACAATAAACTGATTTTCTATCTATATCTACTATTAATATATTCCATATACCATATTACTACTTTCAAAAAATTTTAAGGTGAACGAAGTTCAAATAAACAAAATTTTGAGGTTGTTCTTAATAGCTTTGATCACGTGATGTGTTATTTGACGTTGTCTTAGTTTTAAAGGTTTCTATCGGCTCAGCTTTCTAATCTTTCGATCATCTTGTCCATTTCCAATTGGACTCAACAACAATGCTTTTAAACAGTATGTAATCAGGTTTCTATCAATTGTTCTGTTCAGATACTAATTATTTAGCAGCATTGTTTTTGTTTTTGGTGTTTTTAGCACCAATTGTGGCGCTCTCTCACCAAGAAGAGTTCCTTGACATCGGTCAGCTAAAATACGGAGAGGCCCAAAGCATTCTCGACTCACTTCCAGATGTTTTTTCGACAAATAATGTCGCCAATTTTTATGAACCACGAGTGCCTGTGTGGCGCTCTCTCCTGTCTAGTTTATTGAGCCTAGTGTTTGGACCTGAGAAAAAAGAACAAATTTCGGATCCTGTTACTGACGAATACAAGGACAGGACCCAGAAAGCTTTTAAATTGTTGGAAGAGGCAGCTGCACTAGATAACCCTGATGCATTATACACTTTAGGTGACTTAAACTTCTTTGGAAACTATACACATTCTCAGAATTTTCCTGCATCTCTAAAAAATTATCAAGCGCTCTCCAGTCTCACTGGAAACTCGTCTGCGACGTTCATGGCTGGTCTCATGCACTCGACGGGCATGTTTGGAACCATTCCAATCAATCAAGCAAAAGCAATGCTGTACTATACTTTTGCCGCAAATTCGGGCGATAATAGAGCTCAGATGGCAATTGCATACAGGCACCTTGCCGGTATCGCAACAGCTCCTGACGTCAAGGAAGCTATAAAGTACTACAAGAAGACTGCAAACAAAGCATTTCAGTACTTTTTCAAGGGTGAACCTCCAGGTGGACGGTATCTTCAGGAGCCATCATGGATTATTCCAGACGAAACAGGTGGAATTTATGGTGAAGGTGCAAGTTATATATCGTCTGGCAGAAATACTCAGAATAGTCTCCCAAACAACATTAAAACCGCCAAACAAGCCATTGAGTATTTTCAGTATCTTGCAGAGGAAAATATAGTTTACGCTCACTATGCTCTCGCTACTTTATTTTACAATGGTGGAAAAACTTATGCCCCAGATTTTGAGCTCGCAATGTCGTATGCCCGCAAGGGAGCCGCGTATTTGTGGAAGCCAGACGGATCCCCTACACCTACTAGGTTTAAACTGGATAAAACTACACTGGAGCAAGGCGCTCATTGTGCTGGTTTTATTGGTGCTCGGTATCTGTCTGGCCGGGGCGTAGAGCAAGACTTCAAGCAAGCTGAGAAATGGTTTAAACGCGGTATTGAGTTCAAAGATTTTATTTCATATAATAATCTTGGGTTTATGTACTATCATGGTATTGGTGTCAAAAAAGACGTCAACAAAGGTGTTGCATACATCAAAAAGGCGGCCGAACAGAAATATGGTCCGGCTCATTTTAATCTTGGTTATGCTTACTACAAGCGAAACCACCCTGGAGATTTGGCTTTAGCATACGCTCAATTTATTACTGCGTCTAAAAATCGCAATCATCTTTCCTGGTATTATTTGGGAACTATGCTTGACCAGGGGTTTCCTGGTCAAACTAAATCTATTGAGACCGCTGTCTTTTACTTCAAGATTTTCTCAGAGAATGTTGAGGAACTTTTTAGTCCGTTGAAATGGGCACACGACAGTTTCAACAAGGGTGATTATGGGTCTGCTATTTTGGGTTTTTTAATTGGTGCAGAAGAGGGTTACGAAACTGCGCAAATGAATCTAGCATACTTATTAGATGGGCAGCGAGCACACTTTAGTCTGGATACTATCAAGAACAATCTTGCAGTCTTTACTAATTATTTTAGAAGCAAAAAAATTGCGGATGTTCCAGAAGATGTTCCTCCTCGCAATATCCATCTTGAAAAGACTGCACTTGTGTACTGGACCCGCGCAGCACGTCAGATGAACATTGATGCGTTAGTCAAGATGGGTGATTATTATTTTGAAGGTACTGGTGTTGAAAAAGAAGACCCTGCCAAAGCTGCTGTTTGCTACCAAGCTGCAGCTGACTACCAAAGCAGTTTAGCAAAGTGGAACCTGGGGTGGATGCACGAGAATGGTATAGGAACGGAGAAGTCTTTTCATTTAGCAAAGCGTTACTACGATCTTGCTGCAGAGACACAAGATGAAGCATTTTTTCCTGTCCAGCTTTCTTTGGTCAAGCTAAGGGTTCGCAGTTTTTGGAACTCTTTAATTAGTGACGGTGCGCTCAATAGGATTACAGGCTTCAAATATACTGAAGATGATGAAATTTTTACTAAAAAGAACTCCGTGTCATCTTTTTTTGAAGGGCTGAATGTCATCTGGAATAATGTGGTAAGGTCACCGGCAGTCACCAACGAAAAGCCCTTAAGTTCTGTCTCTACTGGTCAAGACAGCAATCGAAAAAGTCATGACGAGCAGGGGTTCACAAAAGTTACTGACGACGACACCACTGAATATGGCACTACAGACTCAGTGGCACTAATTATTATGGCAATAGTTTTTGTTTCTTTCATAATTTTCAACCGTCGTAGGGCACAAGCCCAGCAGCAACGAGAGCAACAAGAACTGGATAGGAATGCACGATAGGCACAGGTAGTCCAAGAAAATTAGAAGTATCATTACTAACTCTTTAAAGATGAAAAAATGTACTATAAGTTGATTAATATATAAAAGACCTCCAAGGGAAGATCATGCCATGTATTTTACACTCTTACGCGCTGAAGTTGTTATTTTCCGCTGCTGGAAGCCTGAGCCTGGAGCTGCTGCATCTTTCTGTTAACATACTCAACAACCTGTGAATTTCCCTCTTTAGTTACAAAGAACTTCCGTTTTGCTTGCGATTCCCACACGACAACTCCCAGTTGTTTTGCATAGGTAGCAACCATATTGTACTCGTTGAAATTGCGGAAGTTGGTAAATAAATAGCCTTCGACGGCCTTGATTCTGTCCATCTCAATCTGCCACAGTCTTATCTGGTCTACAACAGTTGGTGGCAGAATGGGCTCAGACTTTTGCATCTGTGGGTGCGCATGAACTGTGAGATATTGAATGATCTGGTCAGCCTTAATTCCATTGCTGAGCGCAGATCGTACAGATTCTCTTGTGATGTTACCGGCTACCATATTGGCAAAACGCGATTTGAGACTTACAAAAAGGTTTAGCACCGCGATTTGTAGTGGTGAGTCCGTGTATGCATATAGTCTAAAATTTGTTTCGAGAATGATGAAACCAGTGTTACCTCCCATAATTGATGACGATAATCCACTGCTCGCACCAGTTGTACCATTAACAGATGTTGAAGATATGTTGGTAGCAGTCACAGGTTTGTTCATGGCGATGTCCATAGAGGATGCTGCCGATCGCACAGAAGTTGCGTCGGATGTGAGCGTCGTGGCCAGCCGCGTCGGATAGAATCTTCGCGATGATGATTTCCGCTGGTAAACAATACCGTAGTCACGCAGGTCTTCAAGCATGTGCACCTGTGTTCCACTTAAGGCTGAAAGAGAGTAGTCTTTCCCTAATTCCAAACTTCCGAGCATAAATATGAAGTTAAGAACGTCGACAGGGTCCATCTGAAGTTTTTCAGCCATACTCAGGTATTGCAGTAGTAGGGTCCAAATCTGAGCATTGACATCTTGCAATAAAAATTGAAATCCAGCATTCGTGATTCGCATGTTGTATGGGTCAGTTCCCTCCATGAGCCCGCTGTGGTGCAGTAGCGAAAGCACACCATCATTTGGCACCTCTGTCTGTTGCGTGCCAACCATGAAATGCAGGATTGACTCCCAGCGAGATATAGCGTGTTGTTCAAGAAACAAAACTCCTACTTTATGTTTGTCCTCCGTCTCACACGCAATACCGAACGAGCTAGTTCCCTCACTGAACAAGTTAGAATAAATCAATACAAAACTAGTTTTTTTCTGTTTCTTACCTTCCTGTCAACGCGTTCCTAAAGCTTGTCCTGAACGTACTGTTGAGTGTCAGCGCGTGGTGCCGCTCTCTTATGATATGTAGTCCTTTCAACTTCTTATGTGTTTCTCCCTGTAGTCTGTAGGCAACCATTAGCAGTCAAGGCACATTGGCGAGTCAACATTGCACTTACCTCTGGCTGTTTGTGTTTACTAATGTATCAATATGGTCCAGCGGCAGTGGATCATCTCTATAAAGCATTCCCAGAACAAGATGCTTTGATAAACCTGGTAGCAGTCTGAATATTGCCAGACAGGTAGCAGGCTAAAATTAAGGGCTGGTGTTAACAAAGGCAGTGGCGGATTGTCAAGGCAGTACTTACCGACTGGTAGAGTCTCGTAAGCACAGTTTCGGGCAAACCCTCAAGATAATCGTTAACACTAGACTTTAAGTCAGACATTGCTATGCTGTTTATATGTGTTAGTGAGCGTTGGGGGTGAGGCCTAGCGAGTCCAGTTTTGTTGCTAAAAAAGCCTTGTGAACGCCATGGGTTCATTTGGTGATCCGCCGCTGAAGTCGGAAGGTTCGAATTTTTCACTGGGACTCAATCCCCTAACCCTATGTTTTTGAACACGAAACCAAAAAAGGCGACTCTCACCCTATTCTCCCTTCGCCATCACCAACCCCAACATCAACTCATCTCTTGCCACGTCCTTCTTCAGTAACAGCAGTAACGAAAAACATCATGGTATGCCTCGCGACTCAATTGGCTTTGTTTTTTATGTGTACTAATGTGGTTTCTTAGGTGGCTATTCGCAACGCTCATAATGACTTGATCGTAAGTAGATCAAATTTCCGTGCCGCACAACAATTCATCTAACACTTAATAGCACGACGCCGTTCTGGACTACTACGGAAAGAGGCTTGCTACTTGCTCTTCCGACAAAACTATCAAGATTTTTGAAATTGATGGTGAGAATCAGAAGTTAATAGAGACTCTACGAGGGTATGTACGCGCCACCATCACTACATCGTGATTGATAACTAACTTTTCACTTCACTAGCCATGAGGGTCCCGTCTGGCAGGTCGCCTGGGCTCACCCCAAGTTTGGTGTCATCTTGGCTTCTGCTTCTTATGACGGTAAAGTCATCATTTGGAGAGAGGAGAACGGCAGCTGGTCTAACATTGCCCAACACAGTGTTCACCAGGCGTCGGTGAATTCCATCTCCTGGGCTCCCCAGGAATACGGTGCGCTCTTGCTGTGTGCCTCTTCTGACGGCCGGGTTTCCGTTGTTGAGTTCAAAGATGAGGGTAAGCCCACTCCTATCCTCTTTACTGCACATGCTGCCGGCGTCAACGCAGCGTCCTGGGCTCCTCCTACTGTTTCTCGCTCGCTTGTGCAGACCAACGTTGCGGGCCAGAGCCAGGAAAACAAGAGATTTGTTAGTGGTGGTAGCGACAATCTCGTCAAGGTTTGGAAATTTGATGCGGCATCTAACTCTTATGTCGTTGAGAGTGAACTTAAGGGTCATGAGGACTGGGTCCGTGATGTCGCTTGGTCGCCATCGGTCCTTTCCAAGTCATACATCGCGTCTGCTTCGCAAGATAGAACTGTTATTATCTGGACGCAGGAGGGCGACGGTCCTTGGAAAAAGAAGCTTCTGCGGGATGAGAAATTCCCTGACGTTGTCTGGAGAGTTAGCTGGTCTTTGTCCGGCAACGTTTTGGCCGTTTCTGGCGGTGATAACAAGGTCACCCTGTGGAAAGAGAACCTCAAGGGAGAGTGGGAGTCTGCTGGTGTTGTTGAAGAGTAGTGGAAATACCCTCAAATAGATACGGTCATTTAATTTAATTTTTCTATATTCCAAGCATTGGCTTCGTGAAGATAATTGTTTCGAGTTGATGTTTTTTTTTGTATGTGCTTTTCTAATTGTGCTTTTTATTGTAACTATTCGTACAAGAAGAGTAAACTGACTTTCTGTTTCTTCAAACATAGGCAAGACTGGATTGGACACTTGTATGAATCAGTGAATCGAGAGGTTCAATTTGGTTGTTTACATTTTTTATGTGTAATTTTTTCCATGCGAATATTTCAGGCCTAGATTTTTTTTGGACTTTCTTTGTTTTTTGTTTCTCTCTTTTCTTTCTTCCTCCTCAACGAAAGCATGCGCAAAGTATGGATAGGAACCAGTTGAGGTATGGTCTGCAACTAAATCGGGACGCTACGCAAACACGAAAGCGGGAGTTTGAACGGGTTTTTGAAGATCAGCGCACGCCTCCGACGCCATACTACCCAGACCTCAGCGTGCCTGCAAGGCTGAGAACAACCTCGGGATGCGAATACTATGACGATACACCTACTCGCAGCCGGATCATCACGTCTGAGACACCTGTGGCTGCTTCTGTTCCTTCTGCTGGTGGATCTGCAGAAACAACTGGAAGGGAGCAGCCGGTCAATGAAACTGCAGAAAAATTTAAGAAACTGGTAGATGCGACATCAGTTTTTGTCTCTGCAGGCGCCGATTTTGTTTCATCTGTGTTCCAGCTCGGTACTCAAGCTCTTTCTTCGTACTGGCAGTCTGTCATGGCCAACTACAGAAAGAATTACGCTGATTATGCTGGCGAGCTAGAAGGTTTGGAGAGGAGGACGAAGCGACGGAGGATTGGGAACGACGTTCCGGGCGCATTTCGTCAGAGACGTAACAATACAGACGAGAATGAAGACGAAGACAACGGACTAAATGATGATGATGAAAGAAACCGGGCGTTTATAGTCGACATGCCGGTGCCGATAAGATATACGCAAACACGGCCTGCATTTACAGGGCGCCGCCCGTTATTTGAGCCGATCGCTAGTGAGCGTACTGTGTCTGCGTCGATGCGGCCTGGTACTCCGATGGATTTGGATACACCAGATGTGATAAAACCGGCTCTGCAGCCACGACGATGGCAGAGATCTACGTTGGAAACATCGGCATCAGCAGCACCTCTGGTACCGAACAGGCTAGCGAAATCTACGACATCAAGGTCGTTGTATCCTGATATTAGTGAGACTCCGTTTGCTAAACAGAATACCCGGAAAAAACTGGTATCTTTTGACAGTAATGGTGTCTTTGATAATGGTAGACTATTCAACAATAACAAAAACAGCATAAACAATAATATCAATAATACTGCCGGCACCAACGTTAAAGAAAATGTGTTTGCAGATCGGCTTCGCAAGACGAAACTTGGGCAGCTTAGCCATGCCCAAAGGCCAGTGTCCTCTCCCAAAGACAGTAATGCCAATGTTGAGTCTAGGAAAAGCGTGCTTTTAGCAAATACAAGTTTCAAGAAATTCGTTTTTGATGAGTCAAGATTAGGCCACCGGCGGCCATTGGGGTACCCGTCGTCTTGGTACTACGCCCCAATCGAGTTACCGGAGGAGATCCAGTCAGAGAATGAATATATCGACGCATACATGAAGCTAGCGGATACACGCAAGCGCTTAAGCTACGAGAAAGACAATAAATATGATGCTACTAGTCGAGGACGCTTGCAACAGGTCGATGGCAGTGTTGAGAGCCGGCAGAGTGTCGAAGCAGTACTCTCCCCAGGTGTTGTAGACCGTGTAGACGGACTATGGGCGCGCAGAGACTACTCTACCGCTGTCGTTGACGCGTTTCGCATCACTATTACGGTTTATGACATTCAGACACTGCGCCCAGGACACTGGATCAACGATAACATTGTAGACTTTTATTTAAATATGATTCAGCAGCGCTCTATCCAAAACAGCGGGGTCCTACCTAAAACCATTGTTTTTTCCACCCACTTTTTCTCAGCGCTTCAAAAATCCGGATACAAAGCCGTTGCGAAATGGGCGGAGCGACGTGGTGTTGATGTGACTCAACCAGACTTTATTTTGGTTCCGATAAACCGGTGCAATATCCACTGGTGCCTAGCCATTATCAATAATCGCGACCTGCGTTTCGAACTTTACGACTCGATGAACGGAGCCGGCGCTGCCACATTAGAGCTCCTGCGAGATTACATGCGCAAGCAGACTCTTGCCACGTACCCATATTCAGACTTGCGCCAGCTTGGGTATGATCGCTACGACTTGTGTCCCACGCTACCCTGTCCGCAGCAACGCAATTCATTTGACTGCGGTGCGTTTGTGTGTTGCATGGCAAATCTTTATGCCCAGGACCGTTCGATTATGGGATTTGCGCAGACAGATATCCCCGCTGCACGCCGACAGATTGCCTATGAAATTGTTACTCAGTCGCTTAAATGAGTGTGGTGGTTCTTTTTTTTCCCCCCTAAACATTTAGCTATGATTATGACCCATTTTTTATTATTACCATTAAAAATACAAATATACGTTACAAAGGACTTTGGTAAGCATTTGCTAGATTAGTTTCACACTTATTTTGTTGATTGTTTCTTTTTGAATTCCTTAACAAGATCCGCATTCAAAGCAATCTTGTCTTCGTAGTCCATTATCTTGCCCTGCGAAACACTAAGCTTCACAGAAAGATAGTCTATGCGCTCGTTGATCTCCCAGCGCTTAGGAAGTTGAGACAAAGACAGTAGCTCCTCCTCAAACTTGGTAATCTTACCATTTTCAGTGGTAATGAGTTTTTCAAAAAGCTGCGTCTCCATCATGGCTGCTAATTCGGTATCCCCTACAAGGGCTTTGAATGCAGCCTGGTACAACGGTTTGCCAGCCTTGACAGCCGAAAGCCTGCCGTTTTCCATAATTAAAGAAATCATTTCGGAGTGTTGCAAAGCGACAAGGGCCTCTTGCTGTTGAATAGTTTTGAAACTAGGCATGCAGGAAAGATCAGAAAACGACAGTGTAGGCATTGCCGTCCGTGGCTCAGTGTGATTTTTGTTTTTCTTCCCGCTGCCACCGAACCAGCCGCCCGACGACTCAGATGCAGCCTTATCTGTACTACCATTTTTCTCAAGCGCAGCAAGCATTTTGATAATTATCCAAACCTGCTCCCTACTCCAGTCAGGATTATTCTTGAGCAAAAACATCTGTAGGATTTCAGATGCACTCTGACGAACAAGATCTTTAGATGCCATCATAGGCGGCTCACCAGACATGATGCGACGGGCAAAAGTCTGCAAATCTGTCATACGGCCACCAAGCGGCAGCAAGGCCTCCTCAAGATTTGGGAAATCTGACAGCTTAGGCTCACGTAGAATCACCTTATTATCAGTACCTTCTTCAAAAATCTCAGTAGTCTTGTTGGCCTCAATAATCTGTTGCATAACAAAGTTTTTTGCTGATTGTGGATCCGCGTCACCAATAGTTAAAATCTTGAACAGTTGGTTCGGAAGTGACACTGACAAAGTCTTGTCAAACGAGGTATCGTTTGTAACAAAAATAACGTGAGCAGCATTTGATTGCACAAGAGCAGAAGCAAAATCAGCCAGGTGTTTGTAAACAAAATCATTGGAGTCAGCAGAGGGAACTTCATTCAAGAAATGCTTGATAACAACAACAGGCTTAACTTCAGCGTGCAACTGAAGATAAGATTCTTCAGTAAGAGTAATTTCACTATCGTTTCTATCGTAGTTCTCAAGGGCAACTTCTTTTAAAGCGGTGACAGCAGTGTTCAACATAGATTTGAACTGAGTCTCTTTAGACTCAGACATGCCAGTTTTTTGGCCCGTTAAACCTTGCACAATCAAATCAACAAAAGTAGTGAGGTTCTTCATCCAAGGGAAAACAGGAAAGTAGCCAAGCTGGCTGGAAGCGGCTTTCACAAAAGAGGTATCGTTTCTCGCTTTAACAAGGCCTTCACAGTCAATTGTAATGACATTTTTTCGTCCAGACAAAGCAATATTACTGACTAGCTCGCTCTTTCCGCTACCACGAGGGCCATTAACAACAATGAAAGTGTTAACATTCTCTTCAAGCCATTGCTGCAAAGTGCCGACGCTTTCTTGACGGGCCATCCAAAGATCCTCAAATCTAGCTGACTGTGCGCTTGCTGAAAAGTGCAAGTATTTGTTCAGAGTAGACATCGTGTCACGCTTTAGGCGAACAAGGTATCTGTAAAGTCTGTATTTTTCCAACACATGATTATTGGAGATCTTCTTTTTAATAAACCAAGTCCTGATGGGCTCAAAAATTAAAACTGCGAGAGTGGCAAGAAGAGCAAGAATAACAGGGATTGAGATGCGTGGGTGATCAACAACAGCCTTTTTGAAAGCACCTGCCTTCTCTGAAGGGATGTAAGCAATGTGGATCTTGGTATTTTTAATCGTGAGTGAATTGACACAATTCCTTGCAGTGCAAGCATCGCGCAGTCTGGAAAACTCAACCACAGCAGACCGAGGAAGGTCCTTTGCACCAGGAGGAGGAGACTCAATATCAATAATAGTACCATATCTTCTCAGCATCTTGTAGAGGCTTTCTTGCGAGAGATCTTCACCGTCGAACACAACGCGAACCTTGTTGCTATTGGCTCTCTTCAGGTCTTCAATCCAGGGCACACCCTTAACAGCGAAGACACGTATCCTGCGAAACGGATTGAAAATGGGGCGGTAGTCATGTTGCTTGAGGTATGTATAAATACAGGCTTCAGCGTCTTCCTGAGAAACATTAGAAGCGTCGGCGCTGATTTCGTACTTGCCAAAGGCACCACCATCTTTATATCGAGGTATCAGTTGTGTTAGTTTAACAGGAAAGTCGGGAGGGAATGCGCGATCTTGAATGATTTTGGTGACCCTTTTTTCGGTCAAACCTAAGAAATTGGAAAGAATATAAGATGCAAACGAGAACTTGCCGGGTACGACGGGATACACATTGTCAAAGTAGAAAATGCCTTCGCGAGCTTTGCGATCAATTTCACCAGTAGTGCTTTGAACATCACTCTGCTCATCCTTTTCCTTGATAGCCTCAGCTTGCTGTATAGCCTTTTCCGTTTCTTCAGAGACCTTTTCGGGTTGTTGTGGAGATGATATGGTCGAGTTATATCTGAGATTACAATCACTTGCATGGTTAATCCTTGAAGCATATGTAGCCGTCAGTGATATCGGATTGAACCGGATCGGCCAACGTGTTGACGCTCCTAAGGCACTTGTTTGAACCAAGCGCGACAGAGGGGCCAATTTCATAGTGATAAAAAATTAACAAACGTAACCACGTTTAGTGTTTTTAGAAGAAGGAAGGAAGAGGATTTAAAAAAGTTTGGAATCAGATGTCTCAAGCAGACGCCCTTTTGGACTTAAAATAAAGTTAGTCTTGCTTATGTAAAATCTCTGTGTCTGAGTCTGGGTTGTGCGTTACATGAAACAAGTGAACTCAACAAAGCTTGAGAACAGATCTTAGTGATCTTAAATGTCAAGAGAAGTGGTAGAAATTGGATTTGACTGAATGATGTTGTAAAAACTTTGCTTTGTAGTCTGGCATTGCCATCTAAAATGGAGCCATATTTATTTAACCATTGTAAATTTAAATTTTTCAAGGAGGTGGAGGAGAAAGCTCAGAATCCCGGTGGAAGGAACTTTGAGAAGACCACCTTAAAGCAGTCTGAAACTTCTAGGAGTAACTTTTAACTGCAGGTTTTCTTTTAGACAGTATGCCATAAACGTGATTTCAAAAGCTACTAAAGCAGTTGGCGCAATAGGAAGACTAGGTGGTGTCCTTAAAAGGTATAACTGGTCAGACTACGAGGCAACTTTATATCTCGTGCGTTAGACCAATTATGGAATACGCCAGTCCAGTGTGGTACCAAAGGTTATCAAAAGCTCACAAGGAAAAACTTGAGAGTAAGACTCTGTGTGCATTTAAGTCCACAGCAGCTTGCATTTTACAGCGAGACGCAAGTGTCTCGCCTTTCAACAGGCGAGCTGAAAAACTTAATAAGCGGTTCGCTCTCAGAGCACTTGGAGAGGTCAGTCCAAAAAACCCAGTTGTGAAACTGGCCAAAAAGCAGAGGCTTATGACTGAAAAAAAACCCTAGCATTACTTTTGTTTCAGACCTGCCAGATGGAGTCAGTTGTAAAGGATGTTTTCTGGAATACCAGACCACCATGGAAGTGAGTTAAAATTAGCAGGGTTCTTGAGGCAGCAAAAATCATTGCCAACCTAAGGAAGAGCATTAAAGTCGAAGCTCGTGCAGCTTGGAGATCAGACTACGACGGAGGTGCCAAAGGCAGAATCTATAGATCATTTATCAAGCCTGGTCTTTATGGTGACCCGGGCAATTACAGCCCTCTTCGGAGAATCATGGAGAAAGCAAACCGTCACATCCTTAGTAAGTTTAGGCAATTGAGAATTAACTATGGCGCTTTGGGATCTTACTTTAAAAAGGTAGGAGTCTTTGAAAGAAGCCAATTATGTAATTATGGTCGGCCTGAAACGGTTGTGCTCTTTGCGAATCGGGGCGTGAATACCTGAGGATAATTTCTCCGGAGCTTGACATCAGTGTTCTACTTGATACTAAGAAGGGCATTAAAGCGGTAGTTAAGTTTCTCGATTCGCTACCGCACCTATTTAATTGATGGTCAGCTTAACAGCATAGTCTGCCAAGGTTATACCGCCACGCCCTCCCACTTAACCTAACGCGCTGTAGTGACGATCCTGGTGGGTTTCTTTTGACACACGGACTTGGTTCGTGGAAAATTCGGCGCCATTGAAGTGAAATGAAATAAGTAGTGAATGGCGCAGCTTCGCTAAAAGGGTTAGTTCTTGTTGTCATTTTATAAGGACCATAAACTGATCGTTATAATGTAATATTTTATGTGGAGTAAAATAAGGCCTTATACGTATCAACCTTGTACTAACATGGTCGAAATATCAACTGTAATTGAACCAACATGAAATCAAACCAAAGAAATAAATAAAGATCATTTGAATGAATTTTTTTTTAAAAATCTCTCTAAATCAAAGATTTTCAAAGCTTTTCTTTGCTTTGCTTATTAAAATGGCTGAAAATTCAAACAATTGACTTAAGGAAAATAATTCTCAATACATTTGTTTTGCATTATGCTGAGCGCGGCTGCTTATAATAAAAATATCTTAAAACTGATGTTTTTGTTACATTGATTAATGTAGACTAGTTTTGTAGCTTAGCTTTTGATTTTTCATTAATTTAAAACAAAAACTTGTAGAGATTTTACTCACTGTCAAGTGCTGGCATTGACCTGTTGGATGTTTTAACATCCCAAGATTGTTCTTTACACAGCTATTTGACTTGTAATCATCAGATTTAGATTCAAAGCGCTTTGACTGAGTTTTAAATTTTTCAGTTTCATTCTTAAATTTATGGAAAAATTAAATAAAATAGTAAAGTAATATTTTTTAATATCATTTGCAGGTTATAGGATTTTAAAAGAAATCATCGATTCAACAAGAGCTAATCCATTTGGTTATGGTTTGTGCTATTCTCCATTCTATTCTTTTGTTTTGTTTCAATTTAAGACACACATCATCCATAGCTATTCAAACCATTCTTACATTTGACGTAGATAAATGGTCACAGTTGGGTTTTTGCTGTGACAATAGTTTATGGTATTCCTGGGTCCCTTGGGATTCAAACTTGGGAATCCTACATGTAATTCAAAGACTTGAAACTTCAGCAATATAATAAGTGAAATAAAACTTAAATCAGAGTAGTAATTAAAAACCAATCCGATTTCGGACAAGTTATATGATTTGAATTACTCAGCAAACCACAGTAATTTTTTTTTTTTTTTTCATCGACAAATTCAAATAAGACTCTTTCATTTCTAATCTCAAGATCCAAAACTTATCTCTTCCTGTCTTTACCTTTCAGAACCTGCATGCGGTTATAATTAACATTAACCTTTTTTCTTCTGATTTTTTTCAGTCTTCGTTCTCTTAAATTTTATTTTTGTCACTTCAATCAGCACAGTCGAATAGTTTACAATGAGCGCTATATTATCAGTAGACGACCTGAACGACTTCATCTCTCCCGGTGTCGCGTGCATCAAACCGGTTGAGATCAAGAAAACAAACGACTCTGGCAAGGCCAGAATCGAGATCAGCATGGATGGTATCCCCACGGAAATCACAGATGAGGGCCAGAAGGCAAACCTTGAAAAGGCACAGATTTCTTTATCAGATTGTCTGGCTTGCAGCGGATGCATCACATCGGCTGAGAGTGTGCTGGTTTCGCTACAAAGCCACGAAGAATTACTGTCAAGCTTGAGGAACAGCAGTACATCAGAAAAGGTGTTTGTTGCCTCTATTTCACATCAGTCTCGAGTTTCTCTTGCTGGAGCCTACGGTATTTCAGTTGAAAAGGTTGATGCCAAACTACGACATTTATTCGTCGATATTTTGGGTTTCAAGTATATTGTTGGTTTGGAGATCGGTCGTGCGATCTCACTCAATGAGTGTTTGGACGAGGTTCTGGAGTCCAGAAATAGAGTTGAAGTTTCTAGCGATGTCTCAACGTCTTCAAGGGGGCCTATTCTATGTAGTAGTTGTCCTGGCTGGACGTGTTACGTTGAAAAGACGCACCCACATGTCATTCCATACTTATCAAAGGTCAAGTCGCCACAGCAGATCACTGGCAGTCTGTTAAAGGTTCTTATTAGTAAGGAACTCTCGGTTAAAAAAGATCAGATTTACCATCTCAGCGTCATGCCCTGCTTTGACAAGAAACTGGAGGCTGCCAGACCTGAGTTTGGTTCGGACGCCGAGGAAAACACTTACAGAGATGTTGACTGTGTTATTACTGCGAAGGAAATTGTTCAGCTGTTGATAAGTGAAGGAATTGCGTTTGAAACTTTGAACGATGAGCCGATAGATCCTAGCAGAACCAAATCGCTGGCCCCCGCACAATGGCCCGTTGAGCAGCAATGGGCTTCACATCGTGGCTCATCATCTGGTGGATACATGGATTTTGTCATACAAGGTATTCAACAGCGCATTAATGAGGCTACGCGAGTGGAAGTTATCCCCGGTAAAAACTCAGACATTACAGAATATCGCATTGTTAGTGAAGCTGACCCTTCCAAAATTCATTTCAGAACCGCTCGCATCTACGGCTTTAGAAACATTCAGAATCTTGTCCGAAAACTAAAACAAAAGGGTGGTTCTAGCGAGCGTCCCGGAAAAGCTGGTCTGAAGATGGCACGTGCTCGCGTCATCTCACGCCGCACTCCCACCGCTCAAGCATTGAGTGATGCCTCTCAGTATGATTACGTAGAGGTGATGGCGTGTCCAGGCGGCTGTGTTAATGGTGGAGGTCAGATCGACATGCCTAACGGCAAAAACGCAAAGGAGTGGAAGGACGAGCTGGAAATCTTATACAGTGATATTGAAGATTTTTCGAAGACTTTGCTCATTGATAATGAACAGAGTCCATACTCGGCTGTGCTTTCTAAACTTGCTGCCTCTTGGGTTAATCTTTTGTGGGATAAAAAGCCAAGAGATAGTTTGTTGAGGGTGGAGTATCACGCTGTCGAGGATACTCTGGCGACCACCGAGGATCCTAATCTAGCACCGCTGGCTTTGGGAACTAAGTGGTAATATAATCATACATTATTTATTTATATAGAAACGTTTGTATACGCATCAAAAAGTTTTATGGGTTATAAATTCCATCACAGACTTATCATTTCTATCACGGCTTGGGGGTTATCTGGGGGATTTCAAGTTACCCGGTGTAACCGTTCTCACAAAAAAAAGTTAGCACAACTAAACTTGTTTCCCTTCACTAACCTTCTTCACAACAATCATCACCCACTCGCCACCACTTCAGTATCTCTTCCACCTAATTACACAGACTTAACTAGCAATGGTCAGTATTATTACACTCTAGCACCGCTGGGTGGTGTTTTTGGATGTTTATAGGACTCAATTCTTTGCGCTCACCCTTGCAAATTGCCACCCGCTCACGAGCTTCCATCTCTTTGAAATTATTGACTAACAGACCTCACAGACTTCAATTGGAACAGGTTACGATCTTTCTAACAGTACATTCAGTCCCGGTAAGTGTGCTTTTGCTAAGATGTCTTTTTTATGATGAAGTTTTCTTTTTTCTAATTGACCTCCGGTTTTTAAAAGATGGACGGAATTTCCAGGTTGAATACGCTCTCAAGGCAGTGGAAAATGCTGGCACGTCGATTGGAATCAAATGCAAAGATGGCGTTGTTTTTGCGACTGAAAAGATTATTAACTCAAAATTGCTGGTTCCCGGCGCCAACAAGCGCCTGCAGACAATAGACAAGCACGTCGGTGTGGTATGTAAAAAAAATAATTGCATATCCAGGCACTCCGACTCAACGCTAACAAGTTTTACAGGCTTACTCTGGGCTGTTACCCGACGGCAGACATTTTGTTAATCGTGGACGCGACGAGGCCCGGTCATGGAGATCTATCTACAAGACGCCTGTGCCTGTCACCTCGCTCGCGACCCGACTGGGAAGCTATGCGCAGGCATACACGCTTTACAACTCGGTGCGTCCTTTTGGAATTACGTCTATCATTGGAGGTGTTGACGAGGACGGCGTGCATCTGTACATGATTGAACCTAGTGGAACTTGCTGGGGGTACCTCGGCGCCGCCACTGGAAAGGGCCGCCAGACTGCTAAGTCCGAGCTTGAAAAGCTGGATCTTGGTAACCTTTCTATCGAGGAAGGTGTCAGGGAGGCAGCTAAGATCATCTACCTCGCGCACGAGGACTCAAAGGACAAAGAATTTGAGCTTGAGATTAGTTGGGTCAGTACCTCTGCTACTAACGGTCTCCACCAGTTTGTGCCTGAGAGCGTGCTTGAAGAGGCTAAGCAGTTTGCGATCAACGAAATTGCTGGTGACGATGGTGACGAGATGGAGGAGTAAACTATTGAAATAAATATATAATGTATTGTTTATTATTAGACCTAGGTTTTTTTTTTTTTCTTTGATTATGTTGATTTTGTTTTATAAAGCAGTTTTGTGGACTGTTGAAAATTCTATGTGTGTTTTTGTTTTTTCGAAGAAGAGCCTGCCGAGGGTTCCTTATTTGGTTGATTCTGCTGTTGTTTTTTCTGTTGTTGTTGTTGTTTCGAAGAGGATTTAATTGGTGCAGTTGAAATTAGTGTAGCAATTGCTGTGGGCATGAGTCGGGCCTGGCGGAGCCAGCCAGGAGTCTCGACGAGCCCAATATTGCGAGATACGATACGGGCCGAAAGATCTGTCGTACCTGAATAGCCGCGCCGCAGGGCGATTACAGAGAGTTGAGTGAGCCCGGATGATGTCGCCAGACGGGCAGCAGATCCTGCGGGCAGTTGGATCAAGCGCACCGAATCGGGATTGTTGTTAATACCTTCGTCGCTGGTAGGCGCCGATGCTGCAGCCACGAGCTCCGGGAAATGGGCTGAAAGTAGTGTTGACTTCATGTCTGCTTTACATACAAACACCATCTCAATATCATCCATCTTACTACCACTACTACTGCTACCACTATCACTTCTCTTGGTACCATCGTTCTCCTGTTTCGTGCTAGCGTGTAGGTGGCTTTGTGCTTGCGTCTCAAGGGCGGCGTTGACCGCGTTGAAACCTAACAAAATGTAATCAGCAATATCGGGACGCGCAATCAAGTCCTTTTGCTTGCGATCCGTGCGGTGTTGTAGCGGCTCTAGCGCGTTTGCAAGCATGCCGAGAATGTAAGTCGAGTCTTCTGGAGCTATCACCGGCCTAACCAACACTCGACAGTCAGCACTTGGAAAAAAAAAAAACTGCTTAAGCTAGAACTTACCATGAGACCTTTGTGTAGGGGTCATCCAGGATGTGTTTGAACACGTTCCGGCGCTTGACCGCGTCACCTTTGAGAGTACCCTCGAGCGGTCGCTTTTTGTTATTGCTGTTTGTGGCAGCTGCCGATGCTGTAGATGACATTATGGATGAGGAAAAAAAAGTGTATTGTCCTGTTTTGTTTTGATTTCTTGATGACTGAAACTTTTGAAATAAAAAAAAGTCGGGAAGGTGAGTTTATTGTGAGTTTGTTTGGCGTTGTTCTGTTTTTTTTTTTGTAAACTGATTTTAGATCATGGGCTCAAGCATTTGGGATTTTTTTTTTCGGTCAAAAATTAGATGAAAACTGGTAGGTTTCAAATACTGACATCCGCCAAACGGCTTTTTCCCAAAATCTAAAGTTTTAGTTTCATGTCATAAGTAGTATTTTCCAACTTTTTTTTTTAAAAAAAATAAAAACACCTTGAAAAGTTGTGGTTTTTTTTTTTCCTTTGTTTTAAAACTTGAATAATAACCAAAAGTTAACTAAGATTTTGTCAATATATTACTACAATTTTTTTTTCTAAAACCCGTTGATGTAAAAATAGTAATAATGTTATCATTTTTCAGCCCAGTCAATTGGCTATACTAAAGGAATTATTTATTACAACAAATTAAAAAAACATGAAAATATACGTATATACAAGTGGACCAGCTTTTTACTAATTCAAGTATCTTTCAGTTCTATATGCAATTAACAAGAAGCTGATAGTAGCAGTGATATTTTTAGTAGGAAAAAAAAGTTGGTTTATTATCAATACATGAAAAAAAATTTTCACTAACTTGTACGTTCATTTTTTAACATCTGTCATTAACTTGAGCTTGCAATATTGGTAAATGGTCACACCAGAAAGCTAAACGTTAAAACAGTGAACAGAAAAGACAATCGTCCAAGAAATTAATCACCAACATTAGTACACCCTGACAATATCAAAAATTTAAAAACTTGACTACTCTCGGTGTTCCTTTTTGTTGATAGAAAAAAAAACAGAGGTTTTAAGAATATAATGTTTTGAATGTGGGTTTTTTATTTCACTTAAAAAAATTATGTGTTAAAAAAAACATTCTTTTGAGATCTTGTGCGACTACTGTCTTTAACTGATTTTGCTTGTATATAGTTTTAAATTTTTTTAAAAACAAGAACCAAATAAAGTATCAATGAACATTTAAATGAAGTTGTCGAAAGTAAAGATGTTCAATTAAATAAAGAAGCTACTAGGGACAATTTTCAAAAGATCATTAGTAAATTGTAGGGAAAAAATCTAAAAGTGGGTCAGAATTTTAATCAAAAAAAAAAAAAAACAATTAACTATTCATAATACAACGACCGTTTTAAAATCTTCACAAGCTTAAAATTGTTTCAGTTTGTAAAAATTGAACTAAACTAAATCTCTTTTTCAGTTCAAAAAAGGTTTTTTTAAAATATTTCAGCCTGTTGAATTTAGTTCTTTGTTCAAGTGTTTTTTTTTTTTTAGTTAACGTTTATAGTATTGGAGATCAGTAAAACACACAAGTCGGCGTGGTACGAATGTAGACTTACACGAATTCAAACAGCCAACTCCTTTTTTTTCTTTTAAATAAGCTTGTTTTCAATTATTGAGCTCCAGTACTGGCGAAAATGACAATAATTCAATACTGGTTATGGTGAAAGCGTTACTTGGGCATCTGTGATGGTAATTTATCTCCCTTGACACACAGACTTAAGTGGTGTGGAAATCTTTTGGTGTCATTGAAGTGAAATGAAAAAATACCATAAATGTAAAGAATGGCGCAGCCCCCGCGAATCGGGTCGATTCTTGTTGCGTTTATATCTTTTTTTTTTTTTTGGATAATGTATAAATTGTTATAAGGACATTGAACTGGTTTTTCTAAACCAATTCTAACTGGTCATTGAGCATTATTAGTGCTGTAGAACTTTTAATAAATAGAATAGTGATTAGAACAAACCCCCCTACAATTAAAAAACGTCTCTTTTTTTTTTTGCATGATCTACTTGCTACAGGGACCATTAATTGAATGTACTGATAATTGATGCTGTCAAAGACTTCGAGATAGTTTTAGCTCGGTTTTTTATTGTGCTGTATCAATTTTTTTATCAACGCGTGAATTTTTAATTTTTTTCTTCTCCTTCAACTAGCTTTAGCAGTTAGACACAAATACTTTTATCATGCTTTCCATTCTTATGGCTTTTACGGCAGGTTGCTTGCAATTATTCGGTTAGCCAAATCATGACGTTAAATTTAGCTCTTAAAAACCAATTTTATTAAATACAAAATATGTTTTTTTTCCTTTTTTTCTTTCTCTTCATCCCTGAGTCACAATAGTAAAGCATGCTACTGTACCAAAGACAGATTCAAGATTGTGACACTTTAAAAATTTTTTGGAAGGAGGGAAAGAGAGAGAAATTGAGTTGTTGTGGCTCGCCAAATAATTCCCCTTTTTCAGTCTTACATGAGATTCCGAAAAAAAAAAAAAAATCCCGTTGATCTTTTTTTTCAAACAAAAAAAAAACGACCGTTGAGATTTTAGATTTTTTTTTTTTCACGTTTTCGAGGGTTGCTTTGATATATTACGTTTCCAGTTTCTGCCAGCTCGATGCAAATGCACAGTATCACTGACATGCAATAGTGCCCAGCCTGTAACAGCTGAAACATCAAATTATCAATTTGAGAAATGAAAAAAAAAAAATCTGTGATTTTTGTGTTCAAGATCTGCTTTTTTTTTTTTTAGAAAAAAAACAATTTGATTTAATGTCTCAGCTATGGTTGATACCAGCAAAAATTGAAGCTTAGAAAACAACAACAGCAAAATAAAAGAATGTGTGTGTATGTGTCATGTAGGAGAGTTTTACTACACATTTTAAGCTGGAGCTTGATGAACACAAGCTATTGAACTAAGAGTAGAGGTATTGAACACTCTAAATATTAGAGTAGGGTGTATTCACAAGGTGCCTGAAATAAATCAAACGTCATTAAAAACTGACATCGCAAGTTTTAGCGAAGAAAAAAAAATTGGCCAATTGATTCACAAATTCATTTCATTTAATAATTGACCAGATGGTTGCAGGAATCTTACATGTTCTTGTTTTGTTTGTCCAATCACTAACGGCTAGAGAACACGTTCAAGTCAATGTATAGGACAATTTTACAAAGTAAAAATAATAATACACAAACCACGATTTTTTTTTAAAAAAAATTTTCAATTGTCAATCAACTTTTGTTGTTCCACTTGGATAGTTTCAATTGGTAATTTTTTGTCTTCAGAGGCTGATCACAAAATGCGTAAAGGTTTGATTGCTTTAATATGAGATACCCATCGCCGGTACATCAAGCTTCATAGGGCAGCCCGAGTTTGTTTGTTTTTTTTTTTGTAAAAAAAAATATCCTACAACTAACGCAGTCTTGATGCACATGATTTCTAGTACCGACGTTGAGAGCCCCAGTTTGATTCGTCTAATTCACATAAACGATAATATCATTACAGTTTAGAATAAAATTTCTGATTGAAGTTTTTTTTTTCACACAAACCACGGGCTCAATGTTAAACACTTTATTTAACCATATCATTAAATTTGTCGATCCAACGTTTGGGCGCGATCACCGACAAACAATCAAATGTGTACAGTTACAACAAAATGCTACGAAAAAAAATAACAAACAGATTTACAACAGAAAAACAAGGGGTTGAGCTCATTAGTGAACATTGGTAATTTTTGGTTACATTTTTTTTTTTTTTTTTTTTTTTTTTTTTTTTCCCTGTGTGTATACTTCGAATGTAGTATTTTCACTTTTTGGTTATTTTTTTTTGGATTGTATTTTCCCGCCGTATTGTAGGATATCAGGTACAAACATGGTGGAAAGAACCTTATAAAACATAAAAAAAAAAGGGCATTCTGTGGGTGAATTCATAAGATTGCTACTTAATTTTGGTAACAAAAATTTCAAGTTTTATATTCAAGAAGATAAGAAAAAAAAATAATTGAACTTTTAGTAATATTTTTGCAGTGACTTGGCAAGTTGTGAATTGCTATTTAAGACTAGCAAATAACAGGATTAGCAAGTTTCAACTTGATATTTTACTATCAGATGAAATAGTCAACTCTGTGTTCACTTCTTTAATTTTCAATTTTTTTTTTTTTTTCTTCTTCTTTATGAAATCTTTCTGGGACTCAACGCATCGTCATGACTTCTCATTTAATCTGATCAGCACTGAAACAAGTTTTTGTATCAAAAAAAAAAAAAAAAAAAAAAAAGTCATGAATTCAATACAATCACTTTTAGAAAGGCCGTCTCTTTTTAAATTTTTACAAAATTAAAGTACACCGAATAGACAAAACTTTGGTCATTTATAACTTTAAGTTTAGTAAAGTTTTGATGTACGTAGAACCCAAGTTACAGAGAATGAATTTTTTTTTTTGGCTTTTACGTTCAAAATACTTAATGAGCTAGCTCTCCGTATCCATTAAAACTTAGAAAGAAAGAAGAAAAAAAGAGTGTTACACTGTCAGTTGATACTACCGCCACACTTGTAACCCTCTCTCTAAAGCTTTCAAGTAATATTCATTAGCAGATGACCACTTGCTGGTCTTCCCGCTTCAAGTCAAACCAGTTTAAGCTTAATATTGGCGGTTGGAAACTTGTTTCAACCCACCAGGAGGCTCCTGTAGGTCTCTTAGCCCCCTCCAAATCACTCGCCAGCAATTGAATGAAATGGTACACTTTTTTAGAGAAAAAAAAAAAAAAAAGGAACAAAAAAAAAAAAAAACTTTTACATGAAATATACTGACACGCAGAAAGCGAAAAAAAAAAAAATTATTATTGGTGCCTGGGTTATTAACAGGTGGGAGTGCCAAGCCGACATTGGTCTAATGGCTCACGGAGGTTAGCTTGAATGAGCCGATTGTCGGTTTGTTGATCGCAAAACAAGAAGAAAAAAAAAAAAAAAAGCGCAAATTTATGACATACTTTTAAACTATACACACACACACAAAATTTTTAATTTTTTGATTTCGGGCAACGGGCTTTCAACTGTATTGGAAACAACAACTAAAAAAAAATTTCTCTGTGTTGAGACATTGATTAGGCTAGGTTATTGGTAAATTGGGTGTTGCTCTTAACAATGACAATCCAAGCCCACATACACACATGTACATGTGTGTTTTTAGTGTACTGGTGTCAAAGGTACTGCACAAATTTAATTTTTTTTTTTTACTGTTCTGTAGGTACCGTACTCTCTCTCTCTCTCTGAGCCACTGTATCATTTAGTTGTTTTTAGAGTCAACACGGACCGTAAGACCGGGTGGGTGACCGAGAAACTCAAATATTAAGACCATGTAAAGCCTGTTTTTTTTTTAGAGTAAAAAAAAACATAAATTCAAACAGATTGATGATATCATAACGTTCACTGGCTTTGACTACTATAGCAAGATGACATTTGTGATATAATAAGAAAGATCCAAGATGATGATCTCATAAATATTCTTTTAGAAATAATTTAAAAAAAAAAAAGACGAATAGTGGCAAAAAACTAGCATCAACGTTAATAGACGTAGAAAAACGTTAGAATGAGACTAGCTAAAGAGGTCGCCTAGCGGGGGGAGCCTTTTTTTTTTTTTTTTAATTAATTTCTTCTTTAGTTTTCAATTTGGTTTTTTTAATTCTTTCTTTATTGTTTATGACTCGTTTGAGTTAAGTTTTAGACAAGACCTTTTTTTTTTTTTTAATTTTTGAATGGTGAACGGCGACCATGGTTCAGCCGAGCCATCTTGTGCCCTGAGAAGTGACTAAACTTTATACACCAAGAAGGGAGGGAGAGGGGAGTGGCGCCGAAAAGCCTAAAAAGAATTTTAAGCTGGATTTGTGATACTATACAAATCGTAGAAGAAGAAAAAAAAAAAAAAAAAGTTGAAACACAATTGTAGGCACCGTCAGTTTGAATCTGGCCTTTTTAAAAGATCACTGATACCGGGTCATTGCAATCCAGTTTTTGTTTTCGCTTTTTTAAATGTCTTTTGTACTATACTTATCGATAGAAAGCAGCTTACACTTTAAAGTGTTTTTTTTTTGGTGGTCACTGTGCAAGAGACTGGCAGTGTTCATAGGCCACTTCTGGTGATCATAAAAACTAGTATACTATGTCTCTCCTACAGTATCACTGTTAGTAGCAGAATAATCTTAGAGGTAGTGACAAAAAAGATGTGTAGTTTCTTTTTCAAAAAAAAAAAAAAAGAATTTTAGTTTAATACGTCACCAAAAAAAAAAAAAAAAAAAGGTAACAAATTGAAATGAAAATAAGGGTCCAACAGTTGAAGAATTATAAACTTCATGTTAACAAAAAAAAAATTACCAAATAGTCTTGTGGTATTGATATTTTTTTTTTCTTTTTTTTTCATTTAAAAATTTCCTTGTGACAGACTAATGGAACTGATTTAGTCTCATTACTTTATACACATGTTTGATTTGATTGTTATCTCATGTTCATACCTGTCAAAACAGCAATATCATTTTTAATATCTTGAGAAATAGCGCACGGCGACAATTTGAATTCCAAATGTGTTTGTTTTGTTTATTTTCACCAACGTTACACAAAAAGCTCACGCGTGGATGTGACCTAGTTTTTTTTTTAAAAAATGTTAAAATATATAAATAAAAATAGATGTGTATTTAATAATCTTCAAGTTTGTCGAGTCGCCCAGGCCCCTGTGTGCATATATCTCTCTTAAAAAAAACTTGACTGGGCCACGAGCTGTCTATCAGATAAGGCCTAGACCACCCCCATAAGAATAAGTAGTCCCACCGCCTGCACAGAGTCAATTAACATTAAATATAAATGAATTGTCCCTGTACATTTGCACTATTGCTCATCACGGATACAAAACTGGAGACACTAAGCATCAAACAGGGTCTTTAATATTAAATATTTTTAAAACCAAAAAAAAAACTCTCTTTTTTTTTTTTTTTTTTTTGGTTGTTTAGATATGAAAATAACATTTAAGGGACTGAAAGTGTTTGTAAAAACAAAAAAAAACTTCTCCTACCCAAAAACGGAGTGGTGGATAGCTGCAGCCCCAATCGGTTGTTTGCAAGAAAGAGAGGTCTACATGGGAAATCATAGAGTGCGAGCGCAAGGCTGTTTTGAGTCGCCACATGTGAATCGCGATTCTTGTTCGACATACAGGTTCAGGGGGGGAGGGAGGGATAGTACTCTGCGCCACCACAGTACTAATAGTACACATACAAATAAAATCATATTGTTCACAAGTAATTTGGTATGATAATTTTAGCTCAATTATAAACAATTTCAAAGCTTTGAAATAAACAAAACTAGTTAACAATAAAATTCTTTTAAGAAAACATGAACAATTAAAAATTCTAGTTAAATATGTTTTGTTCCTTCCAATAACAATGTTGCCTCATTTAATGTCCAGGTTTGCGACGGTAACATGTTTTGGTCAGCGCGATGGGTCGATGACTTTAAAAGAAGATGTTGCGATTTCGTACCAGGCGGCGTTTTACTGCGGCTACTGTACGAAATGGTGACAATTATTATATTAAACAGATCTCTGATTCTCTTTTTTTTTTTTTTTTCGTTTTTATTAAGCGACCGGAGATTTCCAGGATACCCAAAAAAGGCCTCACAAGGCTTAGAAGGAAAGAAAAAAAAAAATTAAAAAAAATTAATAAAAATTAATAAAAAAATAAAAATAAAAAAACCTTTCAGAACAAAACAAAAGAGAACACAATGGAATTTCGGCATTTACGGAAGATGCAGTGTGACATTCACAAAGATTCAAAAAATTTTTTTGGGGTCACAAACGCAGAAATCAAGTTCCGGAAAAAAAAAAACCTCCGAGTGAGACATCTGTAGGAAAGATTACTACACACGATTATTCACTCTGCCTAAAAGTCGAGTACTAGATTCGCAGCCACGGCCTCTAAGTTAGCAACCTTGAGATCTCCGGTTGACTCTTCGCCCTCGAGAGCGCGTCTGTTCTCCTCAGATCGCCAAATGGCCTCACGCGTAAACACACGCAGATACTCAATCGACGCCTTGAGAGCGGTACCAGAGATCCTGGTGTCGGCATTGTTAAACGAAGCCGTGCTCATGATACGCACGACAGTCTGCGGTATAAAGGTAGACTCGACAGCGTTGTCTTCACTCATTTTTGGGATGTGGGCTCAGGGTGTTTTAATTCAAAGTAGACAGTAAGTAAATATGGTAGTGAACAAGATAATCGGAATAATAATAAAAAGAAGGATAGTTAATCAAATAAAATTAAAAAAATAAAATAAAAAAAACGCGACGTTGATCGTTTTCGCGTGGTGAAGTTCCCCCGAAACGACCTGCAATAACCGTTGCGTTCCTTACCCTAGATTTGATACTTAAATTATAAGACTTGTGACTAGTCAGAAACAACCGTAGTTATTTAAAAAAAATTTACAATTAAAATTCTCAGTCTTTTTTTGCTTTTTTTTTGGGTTACTTTTCTGACATAAGATATTACGACTGACCAATTAAACACGAGAAATTTGAAACTATCAGGGCCAATAGCCACTGGCGTATAAAGAAGACTTATAATGGCAGCTTATATTGGTGTGTGTGTGTTTGTATAAATATACATGTTTAGAACTAGTCCCGATCAGGTTTTTTGAGCGAACCGAAACGTACTTAGGTAGTACCGTACCACTTTGCGTGAGTCAAGGAACTGCCATAAGTTTTTTAAGCTCAAACCCCTAGCCCTTAGTTCATTATTTACATTTTGATTTTTTTGATTTTTTGATTTTCTTTTTTTCTGATTTTTCTGTTTTTTTTGACTTTGATTTTTTTTAGTTTTTTCTGTTTTTTTTTGTTTTTTTTTGTTTTTTTTGTTTTTTTTGTTTTTTTTGTTTTTTTTTTTTTTTTTTTTTTTTTTTTTTTTTTTTTTTTTTTTTTTTTTTTTTT
>JAKVQX010000193.1:0-26662 GCA_030463015.1 Geotrichum citri-aurantii
TATTTTTTTTTTTTTTTTTTTTTTTTTTGCAAAAAGAATCAAACTTAGCACGGCTGTCTGTCAACTGAAAAGAACTAAAAGGGCCCTTGCCCAGAATTATTGGTTTCTTGTTTGTTTTAAGAAATAGTTCTTCAGGCACTAAGCACTCAATTAAAAAAAAAACACCTTTACGAGCTTTTATAACACTTAGTTATTCGCAGCTAGAGATATGGATGATAAAGATTCTTTAGATAAAACAAACTTTGTTTATTTAAAACAAGTTCAGTACAAGTTTTTGATTGGAGAACATCAAGACTAATAAAACCATGAAGAGATTGGAAAGTCTACAAATAGCACAAGTATTCGTGAATCTTTCTTGCAAAAAAAATAGCAAACATCACTTCAAAATAAGTTGATCAACCAAAATCCTGTTAAAAATCGAACTTTGATTGTAAAACTTTTTAACAAGCTTTGAATAATAACTCAGCTTCCCAATAGCTCTACACAGTGGCCTGTCTAAGTTCTTTTTAAATTCAATTTAGAGAAAAGGTTAACATTGATTGTCCCACACCTGAAATAAAATTGTTTTTTAAATCCAATAGAAAATTTTCTGTTGCTTTTTTTTTTTTGCTAGTGATAAATTGTAGAAATAACCAATCATGCTATTCTGAAACACCCATTTCTCTCATTGAAATAATATGCACGTTTGATAATCTGCACAAAGTTAAAGACAAATAAAGGTTGGTGCTATAAGTTCATCTCGTAAACGAGAAAAAAAACATTTGTAGATTACTTCACATTCTAGTAGTGAGTACGAAGTGCTTTTTAGGGAAACATGTGTGGCTTTATAGCAGATTGTAGATTTTAACGATTGTTTCTATAGAATGAACAGCATTAATGCTGTCACATCTCAAAATTAATAATTTTACAATTATGTTCATGTATACTAAAAGCTTTAATAGTGTGCTAACGCTAAGAGAAAAAAAAGTTGATGCTGCGATGAAGAATTAAAAGATGAAAGATCTTTAAAAAAAACATTATGATTATTTAACAAGAGCTAATCTACTACTCAGAAAAAATCCAGTAGCACTAAATGTCAGAATCGTACTGAAAAATGCTACATAAATTTTAGTCTGCTCTTTTTAATTGTTTTAAAAAAACACTCAAAATATTGTTCTAGGCTCAAATTTTAATTCAAGCTTTTCGTGGTTTTTTTTTTTTTTTTTTTGGTACCTTGGTGAACATTTTATATCACTGTGTTTCTTTGAGATGTGAATAGTGACAAAATCTTAGTATTGCAAATGTTCTTAATTTCAAAAGAACGCTCTTTTTGCATTAAAACTAAAGAATGAATTATATTGGTGTAAACTAGGTTTTCCTATACATTATTGGAAAACCCCCCTTTGCTTTAATTTTTCGTGTTGTGATACTAAGTTTACGGATTTAACCAGCTAAATACACCGTTTTGATTTTCTCTATTGATAGATAGAATTTCAATTTTATGAGCTTAGCAAAATTAGATTCAGTTACTGACAAAATCTTCGGGCCAAAGCTCACATTAGAAAATTAATCTCACATCTGCAAGCTAGTTTGTTTATTTGACAGCATTTTTAATTAATTTTAATGGCATGTTTGATATTTTCAATAATAAACAATCTAAACCAAAAGTATTGGACCAGCTAACATAACATTTAATTTTCAATGAAAATTACTGGTATCAAAAGTTTTGATCATGTAAACTGATTTTCTCATTTTTTGAAAGGAAGGTTATTTTAACAAGAAATTTTTTGAGAAGACATCTACTCCAAAATCCACTGCGACAACATTGATTAAAAAGCACTCCACAGACAACTGTGCAAAGCTCAAGACTCTAAGTCGTTGTGGAAAAGACTTAGGGTTGACACAGCACGTCTAGTTTGTTACAATCCGGAATATCCTCCCATATCATCAGTGAACGTTAGCTCAACTTTTTCCAATATTAAACTAAAGTCTACCCTCTTTCTGTGCTAACTGTGCATCGAATATATAAGAACGCAGTAAATGCAAACCGGGCAACGATTGGCAAGACAGCTCTCAAGCCAAGACATTTTCGAGCTAAATTGATATGGACAAGAGTCCACATAAATAGGGCAGCTAAAAACTGGGCCCAATTGGTTTGGTCAAAGAAGTTTGTTCGACATCTCGGCAAATACTGCAGACAAGACAGGGCTTAGAGTTAGACCAAAAAACGACTAGATAATTCTGTGATGCATAGGACACACGCTCAGAACCAGTCTTACATTGAAAACTGGGTCAGCATTTCCAAGAACAGGTCTGCCCAATTACATTACATGAATCCGATTAAAAATTTTCTAGTATCCCCTCAACCTGGAAATTGAACAACTTCTGTCTAATTTTTTTTCGCGTAAGATAAGAGAAAGCAAATTGTGAAGATTGAGAAAAAAAAAATCTAGTATTGAGATGTTATCAATTGCATTGAAAAAGTGTGCCAAAAAGTTGTGCGGAAGTCATAAAACCTACGGAAGCAATTCCAACTATTAATGGATCATGTACTCCTGTTAGATGCCAAATTGTCTTTATATCTCTACACTCTCAGTCATTTTAAAAAGTCAATATTTTCTCATATTAACAATGATAATCGACAAAAACTAGTCACGTGCTGCATTTTTTTGGTATTTTTAGTATAAATTTTTCTTCTCACAACGATAAATGTATGTGTTTGAAAAAAAAAAAAAAAAAAAAGATAAATGAAATTGTTTGATGCTTAAATTAACTTTAAATTTAGTTAAAAAATTTAAGCTTGAGCGATTTTTAGGAATGAGATTTCAATTAAAATGTGTGTTGATGTTTGAAGTTTTAGTAATTGTTAATAATGAAAATAGAAGGGACACGCAACTAGTTTTTTTTTTTTTGAAAAACAAGGTTTTTTCATACCGGTTTCTAAGATCTCAACGGGACACCTTAAAAATTTTCTCTGATAGACAGTTCATCATCTTAATCAAAGATACAAATTGCAAAAAAAATTAAAAATAAAAAAATTAAAACTTATTCATAAACTTAGGTCTGGTGCTAGCGAGGTTTCTCGAGTTGCCGTTGCATTTATTCAACCATACTATCGAACTTAATAGGATAGCTTGTCAACTTTTCACTGTCTGATTTTTTTCACTAAACCTATCACTCTGCAAACACAGTTGTGTTAATTCACCATCAACACATAGGTTAGGTTTGTGGAAAACTCGGCACTATCAAAACGAATTAAACTAAATTTGTTGTTAGAGCAAAAATCATTGAGTGAACTAATTCTAGTCAAATCAAATATTTTTGCGTAATGCACAACTAATTGAATTTAAAGAGAAAAAAAACAATAGGGTTTGTTTGAAAGAAAACAGCTTGGCACCAAAATACACTTTCTAAGCTTGCATGTTTAAAAATTTGGTTTCCTCCTCCCCCTCTCTCCCCCCTATTTTCTTTCTTTTCAAAAATAACTGTCAGGGTTAAAGGTTAATCTCATTCTTATGAAAGAGTGAAATTTTTGCTTTTGATGGCTTGGTTTTGTTTTATTTTAGTTTTGGTTTTTCACTGAAAAAAATTGTGAATCTGATCAAGAACCCAATAATTCGTGGTGAATTTTAGAGAGCAACCACTAGGTCTGAAACGGCTTTCTCGGAAACCTGGGTCTTAAATTTTACCCGAATAGTGGACTTCGCACCCTTTCTTTGCTGAAAATTCAAAAGGACACCTCGAAACAAAAAACTTGTTTTTGTCCAAGTTTCTGCCATGTTTATTCTGATATTCGTATATATTGCCATAGCTATTCAAGCATTGGATTCAGTAGACAGTGATTGTTAGATCTGAACCAAAAGCTCAAGATTTCTCATCTGCCATTGTCTTCGAGACGATATCAGATAGACTTTACTTTTTAGAGACAGCACTAACATTGTGTTTTTTTATTTTTTCTTTTTGAGAGTCAAAAAAAAAAACTCGGTGGTTTTCTTAATTGCACACGTTTTCATGCTAGTATAATTAAATTTCTTCACCATAATAATTTTCAGTTTGGATAAATAGAGTTTTTTCTAAAACCTCCTAACAAAGATGCAAGCTCGGTTATTAGACATCGACGCCTGATTTCAGAATGGAATAACCATAAGAAGCCTTTCTTCCATACCTTTGAAGCCTGTACTCTATTTGATTTGTTTTTTTTAATAATTTGTATTTAAAGCAATTCTAATTTTGTAATTTCGATGAATGAAAGCAAAGTAAAGTAAATACTTTACCATTAACAACAACCAGGGATTGTCTCATAAAATCAAATTTAAAGTAAATAAAAATAGACTACTCAATGCGCAGTGTAAGAGAGCACCTGTCAATTGTTTTTTATTTCATCTCAAGTTTTCAGAAAATTACAGCATCATAGCCTCCTTTACCATCTACATGCTTATCAAATACAATTATATCATTTAAGTATCCCCTTAATCATCAAGAAATTGTTTTAACTTCAAGCAAATCATCTGGCATCTTTTATTTTTAGGTTTGATTTTCCCTATAAACCTCCCAAATTCCTAAATCCTGCTTCCTTTTCCCCTTTTACCTTCAACTTTTCATCTTTTCTACCTTACAATATTAATTTACCAGCTTGAAAACATGCCAACCGGTTACTTACAAGTAGATGGCACTGGTGCCATCAAAGATGAAAATAATCGTGAAATTATTTTAAGAGGTATTAATCTTGATGGCGGCAGTAAATTACCAATTCAACAAACCAGTTTCTTTGACAAAGTAGACGAATCTTACTGGGATGGTGACAACATATCTTTTGTCAATCGACCATTTTTGTTAGAAGATGCCCCAAAACATTTTGCCAAACTCAAGTCTTACGGTTTCAACACCATTCGCTATGTTTTCACTTGGGAAGCTCTGGAACACAAGGGCCCCGGAATCTATGACGACGACTTTATCGACTTCACCATCAAAGTTTTGAAAATCTTAGATGACTATGGCTTTTATGTCTTCATGGATCCCCATCAAGATAATGTACGTGTATACAACTTTGAGTCTTCCCAATTAAAAAGAGTTCTAACAGTTTTTTTTTTTTTCTCGATTTTGATAGTGGTCGAGATACAGTGGAGGTAGTGGTGCTCCCTTGTGGACCTACTACGCAATGGGTTTGGATCCGAGAGCGTTTGAGGTCACTCAAGCCTGTCTCGTTCAAAGTCACCATGAAGACCCTGAAACTTATCCAAAAATGTTCTGGCCGACAAACTATGCTAGACTGGCCTGCCAGACGGCTTTTACTTTGTTTAATGCAGGCCTTGACTTCGCGCCCAATGCCATTATTGACGGCAAAAACATTGAACTTTATCTTCAGGACCATCTGTTAGATGCTTTGACCTATTTTTATCGTCGCATTTTTAACGAAACTGACTTGATGAACCGTGCCATCATTGGCGTTGAAACCCTCAACGAGCTTAACAGAGGGCTAGTCGGTCATGAGGACATTTCAAAACACTCTATTCATATGCATTTGAAGCTTGGTGTCACACCAACTGTTCTGGAAGGTATGATTCTTGGTATGGGAAAACCCTGCGAAGTGGAAGTTTACGAGTTTGGAAGACTCCGTCCCAAGCTTGTCAACAAAAAGATAATTGATCCCAAAGGTGTCACTGCATGGTTATCTAAAGACTATGATGACACTAAATATGGGTGGAAGCGCGACCCCAAGTGGAAACTAGGCGAGTGTCTCTGGGCTCAAAATGGCGTTTGGGATATTGAAACCAATAAGCCGCTCAAACCTGACTACTTTAAATATGCTCCTGATGGGAGATTTGTGGATGAGGCCATGTTCAACACGATCTATTTCACTCGATACTGGGAGAGATTTTACACTAGCATGAGAAAGATTGATGAGAAAATGTTTTTGTTCTGCCAACCTCCTACCATGTCTGTTCCTCCAAAGCTCAAGGACTCCCCATATATGGACTCTCGAATCATCTATGCCCCTCATTATTATGATGGACTCACTATGGTTCAGAAGCATTGGAGTACACTCTGGAATTTTGATGTTTTGGGCTTTTTACGTGGAAGATATTTGGCTCCCCCTTTTGCTATCAAACTTGGTGAAAATGCCATTAGAGAATGCATTTCAGATCAGATTTCTGCAATGAAAGAGGAGGGTCGTCAAAATATCGGTATCACGCCATGCTTCATGTCTGAAACAGGTATGCCTTTTGATCTCGATGACAAATATGCTTACAGGACTGGCAACTACACCTCTCAGATCAAAGCTTGGGATACACTTGGTCACGCTTTAGAAAAATCTAAAATTCATCACACTCTTTGGGTATACTCTGCCCAGAACTCTCATAGATTTGGAGACTACTGGAATGGTGAAGACTTCAGTATCTATAGTCATGGTCATGACCATGCATTAGAACACGATGATGATGTTATTGACCATCAAATCAAGGTTTCTAAAGCTCATGCGACCAGAGCCGATCAAGCCATTGCACGACCATTTCCACTGACTGTCTCTGGTGCATTAAAAAAGTACAAATTTTACATGGAGAAAGGCGTGTTTCACCTCCATATTGATGGTCTGGATTGCTTAGACCTAAAGAAAGGCACCGAGATTGCACTTCCTGCGTTCAGTTTCCCTAAAGACAACTTCAATATTAAAGTCACATCAGGTAGATTTGAGTTCAATAGTGATGAACGAGTTGTGATCTGGTGGCACGAAGCTGGTGATCAGGAATTAGAGATTGAATCCACCTTGCTGCCACAAGTCATTAAACCTCCTACATTGGCCGAGAGGCTGAAACAAAATGAGAACATGGTAAACTACTTTGTTGTCATGAGTACTTTGTTCTTTTTACTGCTAGCACTTGTTTTTGTATAATCGCATGTTTTTTTTTTTTCTTTTTTTTCATTCAATTCTTAAAGTATGTATTTAAATATTGAAGGGTTATTAAAAATCGAGATTAGCCTCTTCTCTTGTTCTCTTTTCTCTCATATTTTCCTTCACCAGTTGATTAGAGAAATGCTTGAAATACCTTATATAAGGTGCTAAGGAAGTTTTTTCATAATCGGCAAGATGGCTCCCTTCGTTAGCTTCCTTATCATCTTCCTTGGTGAGCTCATAGTCATCAATCTCCTGTAATAGATACGAAACAGTAGGCACTGCAAGAGGATTAAATTCGTCAACCTTGTCAATGTTAATAGGAACACACACACGACCAGTCGCGGGGTGAACACAAAATGGAGATTTCAGTAAATGATTTAGATGCTTAGAGACCTCAATATCCAGGCGTGGATACATAGTTGTCAAAATAATGTCTTGCTTGGCCTCTTTTAATAGCTTTGAGTCAAGAGATTGTGAAACACCGGTTTGCGCGGCTTGATCAATATCCTGCCACTTGAGCTTACTAGATCGAGTCGCGTACTCGCTCCAAGTCTTTTTCAGTGCGCTTGCCAGTTTCTTGTCACTTAGAGCATCCAATAGACCTTCACAGTCCTCTATGTCTTCCCAAGGATTTTGGTTTTCAAGTATGTCGTGGGTAAATGAAGGCTTAAGAATATCTAAACTCCTCTCGATATGAGGATGCAGTGGTCGTCTAAGGTGGAGACGTTTGCCTTTGCTCACCAGTTGTAGATATGAGGCGATAGAACGGCGCTTGTTGTCGTCAAGAACTTGGGCTCTAGAATCGCACACCCAGGCATGTGCACCACGACGACCGGAGTAAACCCAGAGAATGTGGTTAAAACCAAAGTCGTCTCTGAGTGCCGCATCCATGATCTTAATAGCAACAGTAATAAACTGCCAGCACTTAGTACAAATCTGTTTGTCTTTGCAGCATTTTCTAATATCATCGTAATCGGTTAAATCAATATCAAACACAAGTTCTTTTCTAAGAGGCTTGAATTGTGTTTTTTTAACTAGCTTGCGGTCTCGGGGATTCGATGAATAAACTGGACCAATTTCGAAACGAGACGGGTTGAGTCTTAGGATCTCCTTTCTGAATGCGTCAGCGTTTGGAAAAGACTGGTAACGAAGATACGCGTCGTTACTCAGTGTAAACGCAATTTCACGATGTGTAAAATTCGTACTGGGATTAGGAGAGTGATTCAGCCACTGAAAAAAATATCTATAGGGAAATAATCGCGAGTAAAATTGAAGCATAACGGTTTCATCTGTCTTGGAGTTGGGGATTCTAAGCAAATTTTGTTAGTATCATTTGCAATGTAGTTCTAAGAACAATATTACTTACTCTGTAGTAAGAACTTCATCATTTACTATAAGAGAGGAGTCTAACTCATCTCTGTTATTGATCTCATATGCCGGCATTATGTTTGTTATTGTAAGTGATGATTAAGTAGAGCTTGATGAGAGTTTTGAAGAGAGATAGAAAAAGAGAGCGAACACAAAAATAAATTAAAAACTGAAAAACAAAAACAGACGCGTTTGGCGTTTCTAATTATTCTCCTAATGAAGGATAACCAGCGCGTTTTGCACAAACTTCTTAACGTTGGCATATTTGTGCAGAAAACTACTCGACTTCTCTTCCACCTCATGCATACGAAACAACAACCACACTCTTCTCCTCTATCACCAAAAAGTTGGGACTTAACTACTGTCACTCTTCTTTCATTTTAACACACACCACACCCCAACCCATCTTACATTACGACTATTAGCCCTATTTGGTTTTAGAATAGATATCTCCTTTTTTTCAATTTGTTTTTTATTTTAGTTGTTACCAGTATCAAATTTTATTCAACATGGATGTTTTATTAGGGATCACGACCGGCGAGCAAGTCATCATTGCCACCTCGAAAGCTGCCATGAGAGGTATCTCAGTGCTGAAGACCGACGACGACAAGACAAGAAAGCTCAACAAACACTCACTCATTGCGTTTTCTGGTGAAGCTGGCGATACAGGTAATTTAGAATTACATTTGTCTTTTAATCAATTCATTTCTAACTAATTGCCAATAGTTCAATTTGCCGAGTACTTACAAGCGAATATTCAGTTATACGGCATGAGAAACGGCAGAGATATGTCGACAACAGCAGTTGCTAGTTTCACTAGAACTGAACTTGCTACTGCTCTAAGAACGAGAGTATGTTTATCTCCAATTGATAGTATTGTATCTTCCTCGTTGTGTTACTAACATCAATCAGAAACCCTATCAAGTAAACGTTCTCATCGGCGGCTTCGATAAAAAGACTAACAAGCCTGTGTTGAATTGGATTGACTACCTGGCTGCTAATGTCACTCTTCCTTATGCTGCACATGGCCATTCTTCTTACTACGTTCTTTCTTTGCTTGATCGCCACCATAAACCCAATATGACGTTAGAGGAAGGTTTGGAACTCCTGCAGCTTTGCGTGGTTGAAATAAAGAAACGTATCCCGATTGACTTCAAGGGCATTCAAGTAAGTTCAATTGAGCATCAAAAAGAATGTTGAGATGTTTGCTAACTGTTTTACTCTTCTTGCAGGTCAGAATCGTTGACAAGGATGGCATTCACGACCATGCCGACTTTTAATGTATTTAAATTAAAAATATCAAGATCATGTGACTATCACATCCCACCATAAATTTTCTTTGGGTGTTTTTATTTTTCAAACACCATCCATTGTAGCCTTTTCTCTCCGCAGTATTTTGGATTCAGTCTCGATCCTTTCAATAACTGTAAGACTATTTACTTAAAATCTCGAATAATGGACGCTCTGGAGAAGCTGGAAATTCTTAACTTGGTGTCAAGGCTAACAGAAGAGATCTCCAACTATATCGGTGTTAGTGACAAAACGCTGGCTGAGTTTGTTCTAGAGCTACATGAGCAATCAAAAAACGTTACCGAGTTAAAGGAAAAGCTGGCGCAAGTAGGCGCCGACTTTCCCGAAAATTTCGTTGAAAACATTGATCGAGTCATTAGACAACTGCATCCGAAGTATAAACGGAGTGGCAAGAGCAACAGTCTCAGGGAAGAAAAAGAGAGAGTTTTCAAAGGCTTAGCTCTGCCAGACACTGCGCCTGTCAGGCATGAGGATGCCGAATTAAACAATGGCGGCAATGTGGTCGACGATGCCCTCAGTCAGTTAACAGCTCTTGGTCAAAAGAGTAACACTGGTATTTCTAGGCAAAAGCGGGATCGAGAAAATAGATCCCCTCCGCCATTGTCCCACGATTCAAGAAGCCGACGAGACCGAAGTGTAGATCACGACAGAGAAAGAGGGCGCCAGCGAAGTCCAGATGATTGGGATTACCGACGCAACCGGAGTCCTAAAGACGACAGATTTAGACAACGTGACCGAAGTCCGCGCGATGGCAGAGATCGGAGGCATCGTGTGTATAATGAAGATCACCAAGACGACAAACATCAATATGGAAGAGAAAAACGCCATGTTGAATTGGACGATAAACCAATTGTTGGCAAGATCTATGATGGTCAGGTTATAAGCGTTAAGCCATATGGAGCTTTTGTAACACTTGAAGGGATTAGAGGAAAAGTTTGTTGTAAGGCTTTTTTTTTTTTTTTTTTTTTTTTTGATCGTGTTTTTCTGAAGAAACTGATACTAATATTATATTTCAGGTTTAGTGCATGTGTCTGCTATTAGAGAAGGTCAGCGAGTGGAGCATCCAGGCGACGTGTTGGACAGAAACCAGTCTGTTAAGGTCAAAATTGTCAAGATCGAGAATGGTAAGGTCAGTCTGTCTATGAAAGTCGTCGACCAACAAACCGGCGAAGATTTAGAACATCAGCGTTTTGCGACTGGTGCCAACAGCACATTAATGTACGGCAAGGAAGACACGGCACAGAGTATGCTGAACAGAACAAGGAAACGACTCACATCTCCTGAGAGATGGGAAATTCGACAGCTAATTGCCTCTGGAGCCATTCCCAAGTCTGCATATCCTGAGCTTGATGAAGATATTGATGCTGCTAGACATAATGATCTCGAAACTCTGGAACCCGAAGAGAACGTTGACATTGAGGTTCGTGACGAAGAGCCTCCGTTTTTGGCTGGGCAAACGAAACAAAGTCTAGAACTTAGTCCTATTAGAGTCGTCCGAGCTCCAGAAGGTTCATTGAACAAAGCTGCCATGTCTGGAGCTTCTCTAGCTCGTGATCGCAGAGAGCAGCGTCAACAGCAAGCCAGGGAAAAGGCACAAGAAGAGCGAGGTAAAGCTGATCTTAGCAGCCAATGGCATGACCCAATAGCTAGTGTTGACGACCATTCTTCTAGCAATGCAAAGATTTTTGCGGACGATTTCCGACAGAAGGCGACACAGGAAGTTCCTGAATGGAAACGGGTTTCTGGAAATAACAGTGCCAAATCTGTTTCTTACGGTAAACGTACCAATATGAGCATCATGGATCAGCGAAGGAGTTTGCCTGTCTACCAACTACGCGAACAACTTTTACAAGCAATTAATGAAAACCAAATTTTAATTGTTGTTGGTGATACAGGTTCCGGAAAAACGACTCAGATAACACAGTTTCTTTATGAAGAAGGATATGCAAACGATGGCAAAATAGTTGGATGCACGCAGCCTCGTCGTGTTGCTGCTACATCTGTTGCAAAAAGAGTCTCTGAGGAGGTAGGTTGCAAAGTCGGCACCACTGTTGGTTATAATATTAGATTTGAGGATGTGACTTCGTCAGAAACTAGAATCAAGTACATGACAGATGGTATGCTTCAGCGTGAGGCGCTTATGGATCCAGACATGTCTCAGTACTCTGTTATTATGTTGGACGAAGCTCATGAGCGTACTATCGCTACTGATGTTTTGTTTGCATTACTCAAAAAGGCTGCTCAAAAACGTCCAGACCTCAAACTCATCATTACTTCTGCCACTCTCGATGCGGAAAAATTTTCCAAGTATTTTCTTGACTGTCCCATCTTGTATATTCCTGGTAGAACATTTCCTGTCGAGGTTCTTTACACAAAAGAACCGGAATTTGACTATCTTGATGCTGCTCTGATGACGGTTATGCAAATTCATCTTTCGGAACCCCCTGGAGATATTCTTGTGTTTTTGACTGGACAAGAAGAAATTGACACTAGTTGCGAGGTACTTTTTGAGAGAATGAAGGCACTGGGTCCTGACGTACCTGAACTTATTGTTCTCCCTGTTTATTCAGCTCTTCCCAGCGAAATGCAGAGCAAGATTTTTGAGCCAGCTCCCAAAGGCAGTCGCAAAGTTGTCATTGCTACAAATATTGCAGAAACTTCAATTACTATCGATGGTATTTACTATGTCGTTGATCCAGGTTTTGTCAAAATAAACGCATATGATCCGAAGCTGGGTATGGACTCTCTTGTCATTTCTCCAATCTCCCAGGCGCAGGCCAACCAAAGATCGGGTCGTGCGGGAAGAACAGGTCCTGGCAAGTGTTATCGTTTGTATACTGAACAGGCGTTCCAAACAGAGATGTTACCCAATACAATTCCTGAAATCCAGCGTCAAAACTTGTCGAACACAATTTTGATGCTCAAAGCTATGGGAATTAACGATCTTTTGCATTTTGACTTTATGGATCCGCCCCCAGCAAATACTTTGCTGATAGCACTGGAAGAATTGTATGCGCTTAGTGCATTAGATGGAGAAGGTTTATTGACTAGGCTGGGCAGAAAAATGGCTGATTTCCCTATGGAGCCTGGTTTGGCAAAAGTTCTCATTACATCTACAGAGGCTAAGTGCTCTGAAGAAATTCTCACAATTGTCGCCATGTTAAGTGTACAGAACGTGTTCTATAGACCAAAAGAAAAACAGCAACAGGCAGATCAGAAGAAGGCTAAGTTTCATGATCCGAACGGTGATCACTTGATGTTGCTCAACGTTTATAATGGTTGGATTCGATCAGGAAAGTCGCGGGTGTGGTGTGTTGATAATTTCATTCAGGAGCGAAGTTTAAAGCGCGCACTTGATGTACGGCAGCAGCTTGTTTCGATTATGGACCGATACCGACATCCTATAATTTCATGTCTCAAGTCTGGTGGTGGCGGCTTGCTTTCAGGCAATACGGATGTTGTCCGCAAGGCTCTTTGCGCCGGTTTTTTCCGGAACTCTGCACGCAAGGACCCACAAGAGGGCTACAAGACCCTGATTGAGTCTACGCCGGTGTATATGCACCCTTCAAGCTCACTTTTTGGAAAGCCCGCTGAGTACGTTGTGTATCACACACTATTACTCACTTCCAAGGAGTACATGCACACTGTCACAGTCATAGACCCAAAGTGGCTTGCAGAGGTTGCGCCTACATTTTTCAAAGTTGCAGATCCCGGAAATATGTCCCGCCGCAAACGCCAGGAGCGAATCCAGCCATTACATGACCGCTTTGCACCTGATGCTAATGCCTGGCGTCTCAGTGCTCAACGTAGAACGGCTAAGGGTGGGTCTTCTACTTTTGGCTAGGCGTCCATGCTGTAAAATAACAAATCAGCTTCTCTTACTTTGGAAAAAAAAAAAACTCTAAGAGAGGGTTTTTTTGGTTTTTTTTTTTTCAAATTTGGAGGATTCATTTATAGTATTAGTGAAACAAAGAAATACACCTAGTGACGTAAAGTAAATAATGTAAGGGTTTTTTCTATCCCTGTCTTGTTGAAGCGGGTGGTTTAAATGGGTCAGATTCAAATTTTTCTACTAAAAATACAAATGTAAATACATGTTTAGGTTTTTATGGCCCAGGTCGGTGAAAGTATGGTATCCATAAGGTGTATACATGACCAACAACCTACAAATAAATAGATTCTTTTTTAGTTGATAAGTCAGAAAACCACACAGACCACCCATTAAAATAATAGCTGAAGTCATTTGATCGCTTATTGAACATGGGTGAAGCTCTATCTTCAAGCAATGATTTTACAAGAACAAGTTACGAAATAAATCTTTGTTTGTTTTTTAGGAAGCCGCAATTTTTTTTTTTTTTAAAAAAAAACCTACAAATAAGTTTTTTGTGCATGTGGTAATGCTTTTGAAGGATTACAATAGAACTTTTCTTGAATCCAAGTAATTTCATTTTTTAGAACAAAGTGTTTGTTGAGGTAAACAGACGCTTTTTGGAAATAGAAAATGAGCCTCAATTTGGTGATGTTTTAAGTTGTATTTTTTTCTAATTTTTTTTCCCTTCATGTTGCAAATAGATTTGCTAGTGGTTTGTTTGTGTTAACTAACTAAAATCTCTTTGACTTCCTATCATTTAAATGATAATTACTCTTATTACTACATCTCCTCTGGTCTTGTGGTTTGTTTGGAGAAAAAATTTGTAGACAGGAGGTTAAAAAATCTTGAAGAGAGCTTCTTACACTTGAGAATATAAGCAGTCTTTGCGAGACCAAATATTGTCCGACCCAGCAGCTAAAAAAAAAAAGTGTAAAACAAAAGCTGGCAAAAGTAAGAGACACACGCTTCAAAGAGAGAGTTTTATTTCATGAAATTGTTGTTAGCATAGATGCCATAACAATAGTTGATCAAAAAAATCTTTTTCCTGGTTTGACTGATTGAGTTTGAGGCAGGATGATCTGTTTGAGCCATCAGATTGCAAAATTCTGAAGTTAGACGTTAAGCCGTTTATACTTGCTTATAAAACTCTATTTTTTACTCCAAGTCAAAAAAAAAAAAAAAAAAAAAAAAAAAAAAAAAAAAAAAAAATCTTCATCAATTAATATACTGATGCGCGGTCTTTGAAGATTATCAACAGAATAAGAGCCTGGTCACTAGTCAGTTTAAACTCTAAAAAAATTGTAGTTCAAAATCAAAAAGCCTTAAGTTTTCCAGATGGAATACACAGTTTTTGTTAAACTCCCAAGAACAAAGGCATTGTCACCTAGCACTCTCTTTAGTGCTGGTTTTGGTCCATATTGTAACCATAGAGTTGGTAGGGGTGCCTTGTATATCTTGCAATGGCAAAACGTGAAAAATTGTCTGTTTTCTTTCAGTTAAAGCTTCAATAAACTCTTCATTTTTGAAATGTTTGCATCTTACAGTCTTAAGATCTAGACTGTGGCGGGAAAATCTTTTATCAAATGTTGGCCTAAGACCTCTGGTTGCCATGTTTTTAAGAATGCCGACATCTAGATTTTTTTTTTGCTGATGCATTAACGGCAGCCCAATAATTTGGACTAAAGCCCGTGACTTCAAGCACCTTTTCTTTACCGGAAATAACTTTTGAATGTTTTTTTGGGTTTATTTTCGCGATAGTGCCGTGAACATGGGCTCTCAATTTTTTAAAATTCCACACGTCCTGGCAGACTCCTAGATATAATGGCTCAACTTAAGATTTAGAAAAGTCCTTTTTTTTTGTTCTACTTCGTGCAGCCAGACATGCTTGATTAAAATTGAAATGTCGTTTTTTTGAATATTGTAAAAAAATTGAAGAAAAAGTGGTTAGTTTAGAAGGAAGTTGTGTTGATCACAAAATTTTAAAAGATGAATTTTTAAAAGAGCCGGTTAATGAAAAGGCTGCTTGATTTTACCCCTGGTGGTGATCTATTGAAAAGAAGAAAAGCCATCTTAAAATAGGTTTAGTTGTTGTTTTTTGTTTGTGTTTTTTTTTTTTTTTTTTGCTTAAAAGCAACAAACAAGAATTGAAAAAGCCGAACGCTAAATGATTCTGCAAGAGGCTGCAGAATTTAATATGAGTCTGTACGTTATCATTCAAAGTCGTATGGCAGTGAGTACCCTTATCATTTAAAGTTGTTTCAAGAAGATCATGCAAAGCCATGTTTTAAGCGAGCTTTTGCAGATATCAGCAAACCATAATATCTTGAAATAAACTTAAATTTCTCTTGAAGGAGGTTCATTTCTGATTGAATTCATTATTGGCAAATGTATTCAGTTTGATAAAGTTGAAAACTCTTAAAAGAATTAGATCTTTTTCATACAGGGCCCTACTGTTTTAGCAAAGCTTACCCCAAAGGTTCAATGTGTGCACATTCTTAGTTTGTGGCTCTCTAGATTTAAAAAAAATACCTTGACATTTTAAAAATTATCAAGATCTGGTATCAACCTACCAAACGTTATAAAGCAAGTTTTTTTTTTTTTTTTGGCGCACAAATTCCTCCAAAAAATACGGCTTCAGAAATTCTATAAACTTGTATGATGCGTGCAGATGTTGCCACTTTGCCAGTTTTCTGAAAGTTAATTTTTTAAAAAAATTCCTTTTTTTCATGGCATGAAGTTTTTTTTAATCGACACATTCAATAGTCTAAACGTTTAGAAAATAAAACAAGTTTCACCCAACCAGATGTTAAATTGGGCGGCGGTCAGGTTTTCCGAACGGGCGAGTTTGTGCTAATAATACTTTGAATTTGAAATTAAGTGTGATTATTACTTGAACACAAGGGCTGCCACCGCCAAACATCAGTATGTAAAAACTGTGCAACTAAAAAGTTGGTTTTCAAAATGTTCAAGTAACACATACGGTTTTGCTCACTATTCTACTCTGTTTTTTGAACGCAGATTTAGAGGTTTATATGTGCTTTGACTTTTTTACATATCTTATTTTATCGGTGTTTGAAGATGGCAGTTGTGTCAAATTCATCTCAAGGCGAACTTAGCCGTTGTCTTATTTTTTTTTTTTTTTTTTGCTTATTTAAACAAAATCTTTAGTCAAGTCCGAACTCACCCTTACAGGCTGCTTTAGTCTCACCCAACCTAGTAGTCCTTACTCGAGTCTGTCATGGCCTTTTGTGTTATTTATTTATTTTCCGCGGCAGTAGATCAAAGTTTGCGGGTCACTCTTTTATGCGCCAAGTCGGGCATATAATCAGAAGCAAAAACATCAATTTATGAGAAGACTAATTTTTATTATTGGTCATTGACTTGGTGACAATTTGGCTTAAAAGTTGTTGACCTCCACTACTAAGCCAGCTAGGGTTTTTACACCATCAAATTAATTCTTGTTTCTTGATTTAGGAGCGTAGTGACATGAGAATTTCAAATGGCCGTTTTTTAGTGTCGTTGAAAGAAATGAATAGTTTTTTTTTTTCTGGTTTGATACAGCCAAGCTCGCTCCTGATTGAAGTTTGCTGATAAGAAAATCAAAGCTTGGCGGTCTTATCAATCAATGAAAAGAGGTTAATCAAACTCCAATAACATTGGCTATTCTTTAAAGCCATAACACCGCAACTCTATGAAAAGCTTTTTCTGTTTAGCGCAGCACTAACTGATATTGAATTCTTGGTCTAATGAGAATTTACATGTAGAAACCTAATTGATAAAAATTTAGTGATGTGGGCATTTGAATTTTATGTAGGGTACAATTGACATGCATGTAGATTTAATACACACTCTCTTTATCAATACACTGACTGTAGCTTTTTTATTGGCTGGCAACAATGCTGACTTAGTTCATATTCGAAAATTTTTTTTTCAAACTTTTTTTTTAAAAAAAAAATTTACTTACAGCAAAATTCTATATATTACTTTAGCCCAATCGATTTTTAGTCTTTGAGTTTTGTGGTTTTATTACAAGTGATATAATATGGCCGTTTACACGATCACTTTCCCGGTTTAAGAAGCGTTTTGACAATCCGAACAGTGACGCAGCTAAAATGCTTATCTCACTAAAAAACCAGTGTTTGTTTGTTTTTTTTAAAAAAATTTCAAATAAGCTCAACATTCTCTTTTGTGTGTTCTAATTAGATTTAGGCAACGGCGCGTGGTTTAGCTTATTTATAAAAAATTTCCTGGTTTGCAATCTTTTTGGCCAGAGTGAGTATTTAGGTTTCTGTTCTAAGATTAGAGGCGACAGACACAGACCTTAGTGCAATGATGACAAGAGTGAAGCTAGCAAAACTACGTTACAACACAAACCCTTTTTATTTTCTAGAGTTTTTTATTTTATTTTACCATCTTTAGTAGTTATGTTTAGCAGTCACATGCTCACTTTAAGACGGCCAAATGTAGGAAAGAAGAAGTCACTTTCCAGTCACCAGTTGAACTTCTTCTACCATGTTGACCAGCTGGGGCTGCGACCCGACTATCTGGGAGTCATAAAATGGGCAAAAGGTTAGTTGTAAAAACCAAAAAAAAAAAAAAAAAAATTAGAAGCACGTTATTTCATGTAGTCACGGAGAACTTCAGGAAAGTACGTAGTCGTTTATCATGAACAAGGAAAAGTTTTTGTTAATGTTGCTGCTTTTTTTGGTTTTTTTTTTCGTATTTTGAAATCAAACGCTATCATTGCAAGTTGTAAGTTCAATGGCTCCACCCATTGTTCTATCAAAACTTTGTAAAGCACCTGAAGTTTTAAGTATTGACAGCTTGCTTCAAAAGTTTCAAACTTTATAGCAATGTCAAATATGCGACCGTTAATTACCATTATATCATCAGGCCCAACTTTTTTTTGTTGTTTGCCATCATTAGTATCAACTATTTTTTACCAACGTTGAACGGTGCCCCGGTAAAGATAGATTCTTGAGAAGAAAAAAAAAAAAAAAAAAAGAGAAATGCATGGTAAAAAATCACCCTTTTCTGTTAGGTGATCTTCATATCTAAAATCGGTTGACTTTTTTATTTATTTTATTATATCTCACAAACTAAAGTGAAAGTCAATTTTTTTTTTCACCACGGCAAGTCTTGCACTGCAGGCTGCGCGCGCTGACTCCTGAACTTAAGGGAACTAAATAATGGACCTTCTGGAAAGGTGATTTTTGGGTTACGAGAATAAAAGTAAAAGCAGCACTGATTGACTCATGACCTCTCTTGTCCGCTTCTGTAAGTTCCAAAGTATGAACAAATTAAATGTCTTTGTTTATTCCGGCATTTCGCCAATTGTTTGACATGAAAAAATTTCTGCTTTGCAAATCTAAAATTTTTGGAGTTACATATGTGAACAATTTTCACTCTACGAACGGGTATCACACTCTTGTTTAAATATATTTTTTCTTCGTAAAACTATTTTAATTAGCTTGGGTGGCAAGAAACTGATGTAAAAGTTAACAATAATAAGAGTTACCCATCAAACAATTAAATAGTTATATTATTAAGAATTCATGACCAAAATGACACAAATGGATGCTATTGTATTTGTAGATGAAAATATGAAACAAAAAAAACAGATAATAAAAACTTGGAAAATGAAAATGGTGATAGATATGTTGTGTATTCAAACCATGTTGTAGCCTTGTGCATACGTTATGTGCTTAAAACAAGAAGTCTAAAATCTTTTCAACTTTAGTCATGTTCTTATTTTCTAATGCTTCCCAGTCGACAGCATCAACTTCGCGGCGACCACTGTCAATGTCTAATGTTTCAATGGGATGCTGCAACTGCCAGCCATCTCTAAAAATAACAAACTGGAAAACAATGTAAAGAGCGACAAAGATGAAAAGCGAAATGTAGTTTGTCAAAAACGACTTGGCGGTGAAATCCCAAAACGAGGTAAATCCCTGAATAATTGTGACAATAACGTTACAAACAAAAGCATACCAGGTGTACCAACCACCAAATTTTGCTTTGAACGGCAGACTATCTCTTGAAATGCCGTTGTAATCAAGTGCCTTCATAAATCTAATATGGGAGTAAGAAATAGAAGCCCAAGTGAGCAGTCCAGCAACAGTCGAGATATTGACAAGCCAGTTGAAAACGTCGTTAGCACTATTAGAGAGAACCATAAAGGAAAGTAGACCAATTAAACTCGTAGCGATGACACCAAAGTGAGGAACACCAGTTTTAGTGGTCTTGAGGAAAAACTTAGGAGCGACACCACCAAGCGCTAAGGCGTAAAGTAGACGAGAGCCAATATAGACGTTGGAGTTACCTGCAGAAATAATGGTAGTCAAAATGACAGCGTTGAAAATATGAGGGAGAACCTTAGTGCCAGAGTTGATAATGGCAATAATAAAAGGTGAGCTGGAAACATAAGAATCGGTTGAACTGAGAAGAGGGTCGTTGTAAGGAACGAGCATACCCAAAAACAAGATAGAAAGAATGTAAAAGATGAGAATACGGAAAAAGACTCTGTTAATGGCCTTTGGAACGGTCTTTCTTGGGTTGTCTGACTCACCAGCAGTGATACCAACAAGCTCAGTTCCTTGAAAAGTAAAGGCAGCGTTTACCAGAGAAGACAGCCAACCGAGAAATTTGCCAGTATCCTTATTTTTAACCAAGATACCGGGTCCAAACGCACCGGGATTTCTCCAATATCTAAAGCCAACAGCGCCAGTTTTACCAGCACCGCAGACCATACACAGAGCGTAAATAAGCCAGCCGACAATAGCAATAACTTTGATCGAAGCGGCCCAAAATTCAATCTCACCGTAGAACTTGACAGGGAAGAAGTTGAGGAGAGTAAAAATAACAAAAAAGATAGCAATCCAAGCGCCAATAGGCACAGCAAACGTCCAAAATTCGATAACTTGGCCGACAACAGAAAGTTCGATAGCAAAAGTAATGGCCCATGAGAACCAATAAAGCCAACCGATAGATGCACCAAGAGCGGGTGAAACAAATCGTGAGCAGAAAACTGTGAATGAACCGGTGATAGGAATGTAAGTGGCCATCTCACCGATAGAGTTGGCCAGAGAGTAAACAACGGTAGCCATAAAACAGTAAGAGATAAGAGAACCGGCGGGACCGGCATCACCCAGCGCAGAGCCAGTACCGATAAACAGACCGGTACCGATAGTACCGCCCAGAGCAATCATCGAAACATGTCTCTGCTTGAGACCTCTCTTAACTTGGTTGTCATCTACAATAGAATCAAATTCTTCGATGTGAGGAGAGGGCATTTTTTCCCTCTCCAGATCATATGCTAAATGATCAGTTTTGTCCATGATAAAAGTATGTTGTGTCTTGTTGTGTATGTAAATATACAGACAAGAGAGCGAGAGGGGGAAGAAGATAATAAAAAAGAATTAGAAAATTTTGGAGAAATGGAGATTTAAATAACTAAAAAAGACTTTTATTAGACAGAAAAACGGGAGAAAAAATAAAAGAAAAAAGTTTTTTTTTTCCAAATTTTTTAACAAAAAAAAACAAAAAAAAGAAATGTTAAGTTTTAAAAAGAAAAAAAATTTACACATTCAAAACCTAAAAGAAAAGAAAAAAAAAAAAAAAAAAGAAAAAAAATTGTTTAAAGTAAAGCATTAAGTTATCGAAATCAAAACCAAGCATTGCATTATTTTATACCTGCTCATGTATGTCTTGTTTAATGAGACGACAGGCTAGGAGTTTCCTAAACTGCAGCAAAAATCTTGGACTCTTGTATTAGGTCCGAGACCCGTGTGCTTCAGGACAAACACTGTAATTTGCTAAAGTCTCGGTGCAATTCTTTTTAACAACTTAAAATATTAAATGCCAGTTTGCGAACATGAAATTTTGGAAAGACTTGGATTTAGTGAGTAAAAGATACGAGGCGTCTGTGAATCTACTAAGATTGAACGCGTGTTGTGAAGTTGAAAACAAAAGTTATCTACAGAAACACTTTTAATGCTTGTGGGTTGAAAACTCTACCGCTGATGGATCTGAGGTGTTTAAGCTCTAAAGAGTGACCCAAAAGATTTAGTCAGTCATCACTTTGGGGAAGGAAGGGGCTGAAAAAGCTAATAAAGTGACCGTTGCGCATCGTCAAATTAGAGCTAGAAACGGTTTAAGCAAGAGCCTTGAAAGAATTTTATTTTGATGTAAAACAACACCACCTGTCATTTCTGGAATACAGTAGGCTTTTTGCTAATCCAGTGTATAAATTGTTAAGGTTTTGTGTCATGCGGCATAGGAGGGAATAAAAAAAATCCAAAAAATCCAAAAAATTGAGTTGAAAGTCAAGTTGTTTCTGACACTGTTGTGATTCTTCAAAAAAGCTCTTAAGCCTAGCCAACAACATCTCTGAGTATTTTGCTAAAAAATGAAGGGTCTTCGCCTGTATCATGTGCTATAACAAAATGGAGTGAGTCTTTTAAATTTTTTTCCCCCAAAAAAGTACTCTGCGCGGCAATGTTTGCCGTCCCCACCTATATCCGTAGTCTGGGGCTAACGCTTTATCGACAACATATCAGCAGCAAGAAGTGTTTGTAGGAGGTGGCAAGATTTCAGCAATCAGTATTCTTGATACTTATAGGGGATTCCCAATCACGTAAAAATCACTGCGTATCCGGACAGCATATATACGTCTCTTATAGTACTACAAGCCACATGTACAATGTAAAACCAGTAAAAAAAATTATAAAAACATTAAAATGTAGATTTTGAAAAACCCTGTACCGACATTACTAACTGTAATTATTTTTGTTTGGTGACCTTGCAAACATCTGTGCTTCTAAGTGTCAAATGAAAAGGTTTACAACTACAAGCGTGCTGAGAGAATCATAAGTTAACTTTGGTTGATTCTCGTATGCCACCCTACAAGCCCACAAGTTTACGTGAAATTTCTGCTGTTTTTTATTTGTTTTTTTTTTTCTATGTCTGCATGGGAAAGAATTTTTTTTTTTTTTTGCTGGTGAGCTCATGACTAAAACTTTAACTGAACCAATCACCACTCGTCACCACAGTTGTTTCCTATTCTGAATAACAAGCAATGTTAACCACCTGGGGATGCAATAAACACAAGTAACAAGTCAGAAAAGCTCTTTTTTTTTTTTAAGCAGCACCACCGCTAAAAATAAAAACAAATGACGCAAAGTCTCAAATTTTTCATTCATTTAGTTTCCTATAGAAAGAAATTTTCACTAACGGCTGAAAAAGATTTTCAGCAGGGTTGCATATACAGCCATTTATCCAAGACTTTCAAAGTAAGTTAAAACTCTATTTCTGTTATCATTCATGCACTGCCAAAAATCAGGCAGCTTCAAAAGTCAAAGCAGAAAGATATACCCCACTGGCTTCACGACTGTAGAGCGAGGACCTCTCAAAGCCGACAATCAAGATATGTAAGCAAAATGAGAAGTTACTATCTTACACGAATGCAGTTTTATTTTTTTTACTTTTTTTTGAAAAAGAATCTGAAATCAATTTTTCTAGGGTAAGGAAAAAATACTTACACTGAACAATAGCAGAGATTGACTGTTATATTGGTCAATGACAGAATTTTTGAAACGCTGTTTGACTAAATCATTATACAATACACCATCATAGATATATCAGTAGTCTCAGAGTTACAACATTTACAAATGATGGTATTGTTGTTGTTGTTTGACTAGATGGATTTATAGCTTAAATTAGCAAGGTAAATTTGCAGATAATTTTTCTAGACAAACTACAATTCAAAAGTCGCGATAGTTGAAAGTTAGTGCAAAAACCACTGATGAGCTTAAAGAAAAAAAAACTTTTTTTTTGTTTGTTCAACATTAATTCTATAAAATAATGGTCTAGAATTTCTATTGTTGAGACTACCCTTTTCACTGAATTTTTTTTGTTTTACGCACCGGAAAAAATTTACAAGCCATGATCACTTATTCAGTAAAAATATTGCATTGCATTTCATCTAAGCCTTGTGGTCGCTAAATGCTGAACAACAAGTTTTTGTTTGCGTTCAAGTTTTTAAGTGTACAAAAACTTGTGAACTTACAAGAAGAGTGGTTGTTAAAAAAACAACATGTGTTCATGGATAGATTGTGAAAATTTGAGTTCAATCAAAGGTCATGAAAAAAAAACTAGCTTTAACCTTTTTTCTCTTTTTTTTTTTTTCAAGTTTAAAATTTTTTTTCAAAGTTTTTTTGTGGTTGCGCACTTATTCTTAGGTTACTCATGTCATTTTTTGTCTGCACCAATTCTGAGAGCGGCAACAGCGGGCAGCGGCATGAATACCAGACCATATCTGGCTCACACTCAACTATTGTGCATTTTATTTCAAGCAGTGAGAGCCAAACTTGACAGAAACATCAGGCATTCCCAAAAATTAACTTCCAATTTTTTTTAAAATTTCTTGGGCCACTCGCAGAAGTTTCAACAGCATCGTTGGTTTAACCGCTGAGCGGAATTAAATTACTTCTTGTAGCACAGAAAAAATCATTTAGTGTTTAATATAAATTAAAAAAAAGAAGCTGATGTTGAATTTCAGTGCAACGTCAAAAACTATAGTGCCGTAGATGTTTATTCTAAACTTCAGTGTGTTTTTCATCTTAATTCTAGACTGCTGAACGCAAACTTGCAGGTTTACAACGATTGCATGTGAAACGCCGCTTTGTCATCAACCGCTATTTCTATCACAGCTTCAATTTTTATTGAGATTATGGGTAAATTAGCCTTAATTTCTTTTGACTGTTTAGCAATTAAAGTCTTCAAAGTTTTAAAATGTTTGTCTTTTTTGGGGGTTATTTTTGCAAGTTTTCAATTTTTAGAAAATTTACTCAACTGCTCTTGGGTAGAGAGTCCTAGATCTTTCTATAGTTGGGTTTAGTTGTTATGCACTATTTTTACAACACTAAGTTATTAACCGTAATTTGGCTTCACGATACAGTTTAGACTGTTGAGACGAATTACTAAAATGAAAATTTTTATGAACTTGAAATTAAAAGCAAAGATTGCCTTTAGTGTGTCATTTTTTTTTCAATTCAGTGTGCCATTAACCGAATTCTTAAGAAGTGTCATTTGAACCCTGCAGGTTTTGGCTATTTAAATATAAGTTCCTACAAAGCTTGAGCTTTTTTTTTTATCAAAAGAGACTTCAAACTGTTAGTTAGGTTCTTAGTTTTTAGTTGCATCTATTCTAATCTGTACATTTCATAAAATAACATCAATAAACCAATTCTTTTATTTGTATGTTTGGTAACGCTTTATTTTGTGACTTTGTGAACTGAGGACAACAAAACTTGACACAACTGCCAGATTAGAACTACCAATTTCATTGAATTTGGCTGGAAAATAAACAAAATTGAAAAAAGTCCCAGCTGATCTGTACCCCAAGAATCCATATCACAAATCATGTAAAGAATTTTTCCATATATAACTGTATATTTGTTCACAACCCACACGAAGATTTAGTAGCTGCTTCAGGTTGGACAGGAACTTGTTCATGTTTAGCACTTGATGAAACGAGACAGTATAATTGCGGGACTCTGTATTTCCAAAAACAAAAAAGCAAATAAAGCACAATACTCAATCAAACTTAAAAGACGGTATAATCAAATATTAATGATATAAATAATATTATAATAATATTATTATAATAATAATATTTTTAATTATAACATCTAAAGATTTCAAACTTGAAAAAACAAAACCACGAAACCAATTTGCTTGAAAAAAAAAAAAAGAAAAGAAACGTGTATATTTTACAACATTTTTTGGTTAATTAGAGATGGCTACGCTGTGAAAGATTATAGATCCGTAGGAATGCACGTTTTCAATTTAACAATCCTTTATGTATACTAGACAATAAAAGTGATAACATAAACAATCTCTTAATTTTTAAAAAAATCTGTTTTCAGACAGAAACAAAATAAGTGTGTTTGACCAACAAAAATCATTTACCGAAAGCTTCAGGTTTAGAATTTCTTCACTTAGGAAACTAATAGCCAGGGTTTGCCAAGGCAAATTGACAAGATTAAGAAAAAATTTTAAAAAAATTGTTGCCGTTTCAGGCCATTTTCAATTCCTGATTGGACCAACAAGCCAAGTGTTCTAAAGCCCGGGTGTTGCTGGGTAGCAATGTACCAAAAAATTTTACTCTAGCCTTTTGGTTATATTAATTTCTGAATGCTTGACAAAAAATAATTTACAACTACTGCAATGATGCAAACTCTCTTGTATGAAGAAATCTGTGTAACATCAGCTATAAAAAACCAGTCATGGAAATTCAAAAACTTTTCTGTTATTTAATAGAGCTTTACGAGTTTTTACTGCAGTTGGTGTTAAAGTTGCATTCGTAACTTGGATCGTAGTTACCATTACCCTTAAACATTTTTTACGGCTTTTTAAAGTATCCTTTTTCTTAACTTTTTGTGTTTGTTTACTTTTTAAATTTATTCAGACTTTCAGGGTACATTACATAATGTCATTTTTAAGTGTAGAATCTGCCATTGCAATTTAGGCTCACCCCGAAGACTATGACTGCCATATCGTTGCAATAAAAATTTATTGAAGTTTTTGTTTTCATGAATTCAGCTTTCTTCTTATCTTGTTTGAGTTGAGCTGAATATCTAGAATTATTCTCGAGTGCTCCGAGTCACACACTGATCTATTTGGAATATCCCGTTACCCACTCCTTCCTATTTTTTTTCTTCTTTCCTCATACCAAATCAAAATCTGAGTTGATCAACGTCTCTCTTGAATTACTTTGTGTCAAGTTTTATACAACTTCAACTGTATCAGTAAATGATTGATGTTGCACTTTTCAAAGGTTTCTTTTGTCAACTAAATGTGAAACTCACTACCAGTGCCAAAAACTACTTCTGTTAATTTTTGATTAGCATCCATTTTATCAGTTAGTTTTATGGTTGGTGTTTTTTTTTGTATGTGTCCAGCCCAAAAGTTTTTAATTCCTAAGTGTCGCATCCATATTGTGGTTTCGGAAAGAAACGCAGCTTTTCCAACCTTTTTGTAAACACGCTGTTTTTTGATATTACACCATAAAAACTTGATTAAATTTTGATACAAAAACATTGCTTTAGTTGCAGCCGTTTTTCTAAATCTCAAATATTTACAACTTACAGGCTGTATTGGATCTAGATTTTTTTTTAAACACATAGATAGAAAATCAGTTTATTGTCCTTACATCAAAAAAGTTACACATACAAAAA
>JAKVQX010000194.1:0-26589 GCA_030463015.1 Geotrichum citri-aurantii
CCTTCTAATAATTGCTTTTATTGTTCAGAAAAGCCTTGTTGTCTTTCCAAACTTCAGTTATGGGTTTTGTTCCATTGAGTCTATTATGAAGGGTTGAACGGGGAATTCCAAATTCATCAGAAAATTTTTTAACGATTTTGTGTTTTCTGACAAAAAAAAATGCTTTCATAGCATTATTGATTTGATCTTCTTTCATTTTAATAAAAAAACAATAGAAAAATGGCAATTTTAGGTCTATTTATAAAAGTTTTTATTTTGGGTCTTTCTTTCATTTTTGAAAATATTTCAACAAAAATTGGCCCAGCAAAAGGTAAGGCCCAACAAATGGAACAAGCCTATACGTTTTACCATTGAAATATGTTCTACATTGTTTAATTAGAAGACGCCACAAGCAGCAATTTTCATGGACCACTTCCAAACTGCTACAATCAACAAGAAATACTGTACATACAATTGGTGAACACAAACTTGCCTTGAAAAAAAAAAAGCTACTCGCAATCACAGATTCAGCTCAACAAGTAAATTAAAAAAATTAACGTAAATCAATCAACAGGCTGTGAAATTTAAATTTAATTTAATTCATTCAAGTTTACTTTTTTGTAGGCTTCAGTTATAATAAAGTTTGGGAAAGCCTTACTATAGTCTTTTTTTACAACTTTCATTCATACGTACGAGACTAGTGTCGGTGCAGGCCCAACAACAGTTCAGATCACCATGACACAACGAAAGTATTTATGCTGTAAATTAATAGTGCTCTACTTATAAAATCTGTTCTCAAACAGTTTTATTTATTCTCATGATTGTTTTTTTTTAAATTTTTTGGTTTCTATTTTACATCTTAGTAGCTACGCAGTACAATCGATATTCAACAACTATTTGCTTTTTCATTTGCCAATCCATACTTACAACTCCTACATTTTTATCTCATACGCATAGTTTTATTTTTTGTTGCTGCTATAGATTTTCTAATAAACAAAATCATACCATGCAAGCTCGATCTCTAATGCGCAAACAATCATTTTCTTTGCTGCATCATCGAATAACCCCATGCCCACTTAGTTCTGTGGACGCTGCTGGTATCGGCACTTATAACGAGAATGGTGTCGACAGTAAATTGGCTTCAAAGTTTGATAGTTCTGGCGATATTGGAACTTTTTCAAAAAAGTCTTGGAAAGCTCGGTTTTCTAGCAGACGCTGTGCAAGCACGGTCAGCCATCATTGTGGGTTTGATCAAGCTGAGGCCTTTGCAGACCTCCACCCTGAAAGAACAAGGGCTCAATTGCTTGGTGAGAGATTTGAAGAACTTAAAGATCTACCAAATTTAGAACGCACAATGACAGCCACAAGTTTACGATCTTTTTTTGGGCCGAAAGGCCCAAATAGCTCTTTTAAACGACGCAAGATAAGTCTTGATGCAGACTGTGCTAACCTGGAGGCTAATCTTGCCATGGTAAATCTTGATGGAGATATTCAAAACAACCATGAAAAAAACGATGTCATGCCGCGTAAAAGGCATTGCGGGCGCAGGTTTAAGCGACTTTTTGGCCGGGGACGGCACGATAACACTTGTCAAGCGACGCACGCTATGCTTAAACCTCAATCTCAACCTCCAGTTGCTGCTGTTTCTGCATCTTCCAACAGTACTAATACTTATGACGGAAAAATGGTGTTTGAGCTTGGCCCTGATATAGAAGCCGCGCTGCACTCAGGCTCAACTAAAGGGTTTGCGGATCAACCCGGGCGTAAGCGCGACTACTTACGCCAAACACTTAGGTTTTCAAAACAGCACACGCGCCCTTATCCTAGGCTTCAAAATTATCAGTATCATGGAGAACCTGTGTTTCAAGAATTTTTCAACGCCAAGCCGCCCGCATATAACAGCTCTTCTGCCTCTCCTATAAAGGAGACGGCCACGGCAGAAACGCAGCACGAGTTGTATAATCAGTACTGCAAGCGGTCTTTGTTGGATCACGGTTCTTGTGTGGATGTAGAGCCTGGCATGGATGGAGATGCTGACAACGGGAGCACGCTCTATGATAACAGCCAGTCGGGGTTAAGCAGCACTAGTGATAAACCTTTTGAAGCTTGGCAGGTGTATCCTGGTGAGACCAATAAGCCAATGATTTTCACTAAACAGGCGCAACCAGCAGCCATTCCTGTGGCTAAGAAAGTTCAAAAGGTAAAGAAGCCTGCAGAACCCAACCATGGACGTGAAAACGGTTCTAAGGACACAACAAAAGCGCCTTGCGACGTTTTAGCTCATTCTAGTATCAACACATGCGGTGCACGCGCTGAAAAGACACATATGGTGAGCCAGTTTATTCCCAGTCCGGATCCTTCGGTCCCCAGTTCACCCAACCTCTACGACAGTAACAGTCTCGGTGAAAAAGAAAAGGAAGTTCTTTCACCACCATTGATTTATTCTGCCCCACAAGAGGCCAGTTCTGCCCCTGAGCTAGTTCTGCCTCTGCCGGCAGCCAACATTACGCTCAGTAATACGTTAGGCCGCGCAGGCATGGGAATAGAACTAGGTACGATGCGTAGCTCAAAGTATCACGGCAGCCTGCGTGCAGCAGCACCTACTGGGGGAGCTGTGAAAGAGCTTGCACCATGGAAACAGCCCGGTCACTACGTTACCGGCACAGAAAGTGAAAACATGTACCGCAACCTGCGGCCTCCAATGAAAGTCAATGACCATTGGATTTAAAAAAAGGTGAAACATCAACCTCTGGTTGTTATCATTAGATTTGGTGATGTGAGCTTCTACTGTACGTAATTGTGTGTTTGTCAAGACTCTAGACCATCAAATACGCATGACTTGTTGTCATTGATTTTAAAATTGTCAACCAATAGAGAAAGAAAAAAAAATTACTTATTTCTAGGGAAAAAAAAAAAAAAAATCTCACAAGTTCATTAGCAGTAAAATACACAATAATTTTTTTTATACCCTAAATTATGAAATCGTCACAGACAGTAACGGGGCAGTACACTTTTGCGCCAGTGAGCTGCTCTAGCAGGGAGTCGCCGCCATAGCTGACTGTGCCGCTATCAAGCACAGCCCGAAGCTGTGTAAACCCTGATCGTGGGTCCTCGCACACAGCACGCACGGCGTCGGCCAAGCCGGGAGTCTGCGCCAACAGCACCGTCTCCAGTTGCGGCGTGCCGCCCGCGCCGCGCAGCAAGAACCCGTACACGCGCTCGGCGGCTTCTGCGCGCTCAGCACGCCAGCTGCCCGCAAACTTGATGAGCGTCAGCTTCTGTCCGTTGCTGTTACTGTTGCTGCCATTTGCATGGCTAGCGCTATTGCTGTTACTAATGTTATTGTTGTTGTTGCTGCCGCTGCTGCCGCTGGCGTTTGTGGTGGTGGCTGCCGCGTAGAACTGGTTGGTTTGGTAGTTGTAGCTGACATGGCCAAGAAACGTGGCTGCAATGGGTTGATAAAAGGGCTTTCGCGTGCGCGCAGTGACACGGTTGCGCTCGGATGCAGCTGCCCTTTCCGCAAGCCCCGGGTGTAGCCGCGCAAGATGCGTTGCAGCGACATCAGCCAGACGCAACGGTGCTTCGCTCAACCCAAACACCACCACGTACAAAGCCAGCTCGACCGCGTGCTGTGTGCCTTCTTCCAGATGCACAAATTCCAACAGTCGAAAGTACGTGGCAGCGCATTTCCAGAACCAGTAGTCCTTGCTAAACCCGCTGCCACTGTTGGTGTTTAGGTTGATCCAGAGATAGCTCTCCAGAACTTTTAGCACCTCGCGGCAGAGCTCCCCATCAACGACATGCGTGCTGTTGACACGCTGGCTCTCAAATATCTTAACAAGTGTGTCAAGCAGCGGGTCCAGAAAAATGCGCACAGCGCGGTTAACCGTGGCCTCGAGCATATAAGGCACAATAAACGCGCTGACCAGAAACCGTCTGGCGGTACGGTATGGGTCGCCACTGCTAACCTCGGCCTCAGTGCTACCCCGGTCTGGGCGGAGCGCCGTGCTCACAATCTCTGTGAAACACGTATTTTGGCTGAACACAGACGCTTGAAGTTCAAGACAAAAGTAGTACAGAATTTTGTAGCCCGCCATGTATTCATTGCTGAAGTCAATCTGGAGCATGCGCTTGAACTTGGTAATCTTGTATCGGGTTTCGCGCAAGCTGCTGCCGCCGCCAACAGAACCCGACACACCAATGGCTGTTGTGAATGGCGATGACTCCATGAACCACACGACATCAATGTCTTTGCAATACTGGATTATCCAGTCTACGACCTGACGCACAAATTCCATGTAGCCATTTTCGTTTTTAAAGTTGACAGCTTTGCAGTTGGTTTTCAGCGCAGTAGCTAACGCTACAAGAATTGACTTTGCAGCATCGCGACTGCTGAGACCAGCCGATTCCATGAGCTTGCCTAGCTCGCGCACAATACTCTGTACCAACACCGAGCGTTCACGCCCAAAATCACGCATCCCAAATGTAGTTGTATTGACCATAATCACCGTCTGTCCGATGAGAGTTGTTTGCAGTAACTCCTTTTCCCGCGCAAAAACGGCCTTGACATACTCGTACTCAAACGAGGGGTTCACACACACAAGATAACGAACAAGATCTTGTAAGATTTTGACTCTCTCTTCCTCATAATATTCAGTACTAAGTAGCCGCACAATACCTGACAGCCAGTAGGGTTCGTACTTGACGCGGTTATCAGACCGCTGAAACCACTGCCATGAATAGTAGTACATACGCCAGTCACCGAATCCGGCAGGCACAAGAAACTTGGCAGTTAGTACCCAGGTGTCAATAGCTTTCATGATGAATGCGTGGGGTGGAAGTGTATTTAAATCGTTGTCAGGTTCGTCACCCAGGAGCGAGTTGAGAAATTCCTTAAACGAACTAAATTGTATGACAGACGAGTACCGGCGGCCAAGCAAGTCAACGTAATTTTTTCGATCGTCGGGAACAACAAACATTAGTGCCTGTGAGTCCTCGTCGTCCACCATGTCGTCAGGAACTTCTCTTACGACAGATTGCATGTAAATGGCAGACTCCAAATATGCCTCTAAAATCCTCAGAATTTCAAACTTCAAAGTCTCCTTCACCTCCGGCGTTGACAACATCTTGAGAAAAATCTTGCGCACAAGTAAGCCCCACTGTGAAGATTTAACCAGTAAATTTTTCCTGTTTTCGGCTGTAAGAAGCTGCAAAACTGCCTTGAGAGGGCGAAGCAAATAATGCTCGTATGCAGACATGCGGCGGTCTCTACGTTGGACCTCATTTTTATCAAGTCTCTGTTTTGGTGTGAGCTTCTCGACCTGGATATACTCGTCTAGAGCCTTAACAACAAGTTGATCGTACCACGTCATTGTCTGTTTCAGTGACTGGTTTCGAGCAAGTTGAATCTCACACACAACGGACCATGCTTCAACAGATAGCTGGCGTGCAAGAAGATGAGAATTGTCAAGCGGGAATAAGCCCACCAGTTGTTCTATGGGAGGTTGGCTTGTTTTAGACGAAAATTTATAACGCGCCAAGAGTAAATTGTATTGATTAGCTAGAGATTCCAGCTCGACAACCTGAATCTCTGAATCGCGTGATGGGTATTTGAATGCGTTTAGCACGTTCACGAGATCAATAAGCCGTTGATGCTGTCTTGGGTTACTGCCTTGTTTGTATGTTTTGATTGTAACAGCTAAATACTTTAGAAACAGCTCAAAAACAGTATCATTATGAACTGCAGGATGCGACCACTGTTCATATTTCAAATTGCGGTCAAACTTAAGAAACTTGGAAATATGTTGGCCTACATCATTTGGCTCCAAGTTGGCGTAGCGGATACTTGCAAAACACGCATAAACAGCTTTCAAAATTTCGCGATCGGGCAGCCACTTCCATGTCAGTAACAAGTTGAGACACCTGGCCAAAATCGCCTTGAGATAGTCAATTTGAGAAAGAGTGACTTCAGTTTCGGGCGCATAACATGCAATGCCTGTTCCTGTTGTGCGCCGAAGAGATTCAAAGAGCGGAATTACCAACGAATTGACAACCTTCCACCCATCACGCGGCAGCAATCGCCCGGGTGTCTCTTCTGTGGGTCCAGTTATTCGGTAAAATGTGTTAAACTGAAAAATGGCGTTCCAGATGATCTCATTTTGCTCCAGTTTAGGCAAGGCAGGGGTCACTGTGTTGTTAACACACTTTTGAATCTCAAGCAAAAAAGAAGTGCCCGCATCACTTTCATCAAGCGCACTTGCACTGTGGTCAATTAAATGTATGCAGACATAGCAAATTTCTATGAGAAATAAGGGCTTTCTTGGGACAATGAATCGATATTGGTTGCTGCGCATTTGCACATCTTTAAGCTGGTTAGAAATTTCGTTAAAGTTAGCTAGCAGCTTTTTAGCAAGAAATGCAAAAGCAGTTTGAAGGTTTTTGGGCTCGAGATTACGTCGACGGCGAAAAAAGGGAATAAAAAGAAAGCATGACAGAAATGCAACTGTTATAAGTCCTAACTCCTTTTTTTGCTCGTTTATAGAACTTCCTTGGCTGTGTATCAGAGTCATAATATTACCAAGAGTTGTGTTAGTGACATCAAATAGCTCGTCTTCGTAATCGTTGGAGCCCTGTGTAATGGCAATAACAGTGTTGGTTGTCTGAAAAAAGTAATCGCACACAAACTTTAGAAAATAGTATGCTGCGTCTGTCTGTTCACTTGTTACCTCAGTCGTTTCACTAAACCAGGTATCTGTCATCAGCTCAAATACACTTTTCACCTTTTGCACGACCGTGGAGGTAACCGTCGCACGCTCATGACTGGTCCAGTCAATTTTTCCAATCTCGGGGCCAAAGTAACCAGACCATTGCATCACGTCATGTTCTATAGTTTGTTCATCATCAATAAGCTCGCCTTTCATGATGGCTGAAAAGATTCCCTGACCAACAAAAGAATCTTCTTCAAACCATATCCTAGGGTGTAGCGGGAAAACATTGAAGTTTTGAGTGTAATTCTCGCGCTCTAAAGATCCACTTAAAGTGAGTAACGGTTTGGGTTTGGGCTGGTCATTTACATTCGATCTTACTGGTGACAGAAGTTCTATTGGACGTGGTTGTTTGGTGTTTTCAGATAAGGGTGTATCATCAATAGGATTCTCCATGTCTACCAGATTTTGTTCATTGGGATTAATGGTTTCAAGAAAGTCCAGTACTTTTGAAATTGACTCTGAAGCCTTTTTAGAAGCATGTTGGCTCTGGTTTTGTCTATCTTGAGCACATTGTATGTCATTTCCATTATACTTTTCAATTGTTGGTTGACGTTGTTCCAAAAAAGCTGAAGATGGAAATTCGTATGGGAACTCTGGAATTTCCTGAAAACGATAGTTTTTTTGACCGCGTGGTGCATATCTCCCCGATTCAACTTGAAGAACTGAAGAATACGTGTTTGGCTTGTTACGAGGTATATGCAGACCAGACACAACAGCGAGCGGCCGGGGACCTCGTTTTTTTATCTTCTTAGGAGCTTGCGGTTCAGTTGATGGCGCAGGTGGGTTGGTACTGACATCCTCTACTGACTTTGAAACCATAAGGTTTGAAGAGCCATGCTGAAAGTTGCCAATAAACTTTTGAACAATGGCACTATGATACCGTTTAGCAGGTAAAACCTGCCTTGGCTTTCGTGATTTCTTTGGTATGCGTGAAAGAGAGGGGGTTGACGAGTTAGTAAAAGGTTTATTTTGCGAAGTCGTTCCATTAGAATTAATGGTTCGACGCGGGTTGCGCGAAACTGCGACAGGTTTCATATTACGAATCCAGTTTTTAGATGACGCTGATTTTGATTTGCTCTTTCGTGAACTTCCGCGAGTTCCACCACCTCTAGACAGCATGTGATCTACGGCATCGTATTCTACAGCGCCACCGTAGCCGTCATCTTCATGAAACTCTCTTATGTCGGACTGCTTTAGTTGTTTTTGGTGGTGGTATCTAACTTCGACAACATCAGACGCATGAGGAGTTTCGCGCTGGATTTCATGACGTTTTCCTTTCTTGTGTATTGCTATGCCGCGTTGATGTGGGACTGATGCTGGTGTTAATGATGCTGGGGTTGGTGGTGTTAAAAAAGATGACTGTGTGAGATCAACAGTGTCGACATCAGGCATGTAAGATGCAGGTAGAACACCTTTTTTCTGATCGCGTTTTGCGGCACTTGAGGAGATACTCGTGTCGGAGTCATTACCAAATGGGTTCCAGTCGCCGCTGTTGCGACTGGCCGGATCGTCAGAAAGCTGTTGCAAAGCAGTTTCATCAACATTGGTGTTGTTTCTTTCGTCTTCAGATTCCGAAAAGTATATTTGCTGTTGGTATTGGCTGGCATTGTGCCGCCTGACGTTCTGTTCAAGATCGCTATCTTCGTCTTCTGAATCGCGAATGACGCGTTTATGCAAGTTAGCCACGGTATGGCCGGCAGTGCCATTACGTGTGTTTTGTGTATTATGCTGATTACTGTTACTGTTTGATAAATGCTTTTCATGCTGGTACTGCGAACGAGCGTGCGATTCAATCTCGAAGCGAACAGTCGGGTCCTCCTGTACATTGTCATTGCTGTCAACAAGCTTTGTCGGTCGAATTCCATGACTCCGAACTTGTATCTTGTAGCTTGCAAGCTCAATCGAATAAGGATATAGCTGAGCAATAGTACGTTTACGCATGCGCCGGCGGAGGTTGTTGTCGTCGTGTTCCTGCGCCTGTAGCGCCTGAGCTAGAGCGGCATCAGACTGCGAATGTGCTGGGTCTCCATTGTTCACTGGAGTATCATTGGAGATTTCATGCTCATCTATTGCAATTTCTGGTTGATCTTCGGCTATTTCTACGGTGTTCGACTCTTCTTCTATAAAATGAGGTTGAAAAGATAATGGCTGATCCGAGAGACTATGTTCATGCAAATTGGATAAAGTGGGCGCTAGACTAGGGATAGTTGTGGAAGGTTCTATGCTGGGCATATTTGAAAGCTGCTGCGACTGTGATTCAGATCCAAATAGTTGGTCAAGCGCCGGGATATCAGGCGCATACACTTTTTGGCCTTCTTCTTCTTCTGCCTGTAACACAGTTAGTTATTTGATCTGGACACAAAAAGAAATGTTGTAATCTTACGCCACCGTCACTGTCTGATATCCGTTTCCAGTCATCATCCACAAAAGCGTACTTGCACTCATCAACCTGTAAAAAATAAAAGAGAGAAAAAATCAATGGTTAGCATTGTAGTGTTTGAATATTACAGATGCGGCGCGCCCATACCTCAATCTCACTGTACTCGTCTTCTGTGGCAGAGACGTGGTCTAGCACATCCATAGTAGGGAAGTCATACAATTCCTATGCGAGTTTAAAGTGTAAGCCTATGCAAAAACTTGTGGCTTGAAAATTTGTTGATAACCCGTTGATCGGTGTTTTTGTTAAAGTAGTGCTGTGAGGTGAAAAGCTTTGGTGAAAGATTTATGGAAACTTGGTTAGGAAGAGATGGAAAAAAAAAAGTTGAAAATAAAAAAAAAGCTATGGGATATTTCGCGTCAGTGTGTGTGTATTTTTTCAGTTTTAGTCAAAGTAACGCGTAAAACGTGTTTTTTTTGTCTGTATTCAGTGAATCAGTCACGTGAGAAATAATTCTATTCTGGGGTTTATTAATTTTCTTTTTGTTTTTTTCCCTTGTGCAACTTGTTACCCTGCCCTTTATTGGCAAATAGGATTTCATAGAAAAAAATTTCAGGCGCTGCTCCACCTTTGCTTCAAGTTCTCTCTCGATCACCATCTCTGGCCAGTCAAACAGCACCCTATAAACGCACAAAATGTCGTTACTTAGAAGATCGTTAGCCGCCATCAAGGTCAATACTAGAAGCATCTCTACCAGCCGTGTTGGTTTACAGGCTGCTCAGGGTTAGTTTTTTTTACGAACTTCAAAGTCTCTCTACGTTCTGATCTAACACATTTCCAATTCATAGATTCTGTCCAGCCGCCAGCGGGAGCTACCGAGCAGCCCGCCGTCAAGCAGGACAAGCCTGTGCTGAAGGGCAAGTCCTGGAAGGTTGGCAATATGGGTTCTGGCGCCAAAACTCAGACACTCATCAACATGAGCAAAGCCACCCGCGACATTGAGGCTCGCAGCTTGGAGAACGAGATTGATAACTCGTTCGTGCCTAGATTCTCACAGGGTGAGACTTATGATCCGTTTGATTTTTCGCTGACCAAGCTGCGCATCGACCAGAGAAACCAATATAACAACTCTACCAGCACTAGCAGAAGAATTTACAAGGGCGTGGGCGGCCGCGGCGCCAGCGGTTCCAGCCGGTTCAACGGCCGCGACCCACTGGATTTCTGGAGGTACCCCGAGGTGCTGACCGACTTCATCACCAGCAACGGTAAGATCATTCCCGGCTACTCGCTTGGCCACAACGGCAAGACCCAGCGCAGAGTTGCTAAGGCCATCAGAAGAGCCAGAGCTGCGGGTCTGTTATCTTACTTCCACCCCGTCAACAGACACCTCTAGACATTTTTTCTACGACCCCCCATTTTCTTTTTTTTTCCATCTGTTTTATATGTAAATATTAGTTCTTTTTAAAATAAAAAAAATGACCAAAAAAATTATCTATTAACTATATGAATGGTATTAGTGTGTTAATAAATAACATGTTCTTTGATTTAATTAGTAGCAAGTAATTACGAATAGTTGTGCAAAACTAGTGAGTGATAATAAGACTGGCTTCTATGCAACTACTGTCTAAGATGCAAATTGGAGTGTGGGCTCGGGCCAACAAAAACACCAGTCGCCATTGCATGTCGGTCAGTTTCACCAGTCAACTCACGCGCACGTTTGATGCGGTGCTCCTGCGCACTATCTCTACGGTCAAGATTATCACTGGGAAGAATAATAGCACGGTCGAGGCTGTACGGCAGACCTCTATGACGGCCTCTATACAGCAACGCGATCATAACGAGCTTTGAGAGCTTGGTGAACTGGCCGGAAAATGACATGTTGGTTCCCGGGTAGCCGAGACTCAAACCAACGGTACCGTAGGCACTAACAATCTCAAACAGCACAGCAAAAGTGTTAAAATCCTCGTCACCGGGGCCCAAGCGACGACCCTCAGCAATTGTGATTATAAACAGACCTAAAAAGATGAACCACAGGTCGAAAGATAATTGCTTGCGAATATGTGTGGCAATAAGCGACGGCGTTTCGGAATCGATGTGATTAGGGTCATAGTACACGCCTAACGACTGCTCCTCGTAGACGTTAGTGCGACGGATACTCATGGCCAGTGGCAGTACGGATATGTACATCATGACCATGTAACTAACTTGCACTGCAACGTGAACTCTTGAAAGATTAATGACGGTGAAACCTGCAGTACGCGTACAAAACGCCTGAAATAATCCCGCGAGAACTTTAATTGATGTCGGGAGATTCTCAACAACGGGACTGTTGAGGTCGAGGCAGATAAAGAGAATCAGGTCAACAGTGTTGAAAATAATAAGGATTGCAAATAACCACCAAGTCGCGTTAGACGGAAAGAGCAATGTGAAACAGCGGCGAGGATGGTCGAGCAGAAAACCTAAAGACTCTTTTGTGCGCCCAAATTGTGGCGACAGCTTAAATGCAATCCATATAATCAGTCGGAGCATGCACGGAAAGCCTGTATTACCAATAACAATAAAAAATGAGCAAACCAGCAATGGGTAGCGCGCTTCCACGAATGAGTTCATCGAGTCGGCTGTAAGCGTGAATCCGACATCGTTGAACGAGGAAGCTCCTGTGAAAAAACCCCACCACACCGCGTTGGTGCCTGCCTCGCTGTAAACGTGTTTATAGCTGTTTGTTCCTAGCGCCCAACCCATCAGCATTAGCGCACAGATCAGATGGAATCCAATAAAGTACAATATGAGAATCTTTGAAAGCAGTTTCAGGGCACGATACTCGACACCGCCAAGCTCTTCTCTCTGCTCATCCGTAAGGTCCACAAACACCGAATTGCCGCCAATAGTGGGTTCAAACGATACGTAGTTAGAACTCATAGTTTTTTGCAACGGAGAAAAATCGCTTTCGTTGGTCATCAAGCGGTTCGTCTTTTGTTTGGCCTTCTTCTCTTTTAACATCTGATTGAAAGAAAAAGTCCGCTTGAAAGATTTACCATTGTCATGAGCCCAGTCGCTAGTGTATGATCTGCCTCCTAAAGAGGGTTTTGGTTTTTTAGGTGAAGTGACATTGGTTTTGGCTCTATGAAGATTGCCCATCCCGCTGAGCTTGTCGTCGGCGTTATTGAGCTTTTGCTTTTGGGAGCCGGACTGTGTGGTTGTCAACACGTGATTAGAAGTCAGGGGCGACGAGTTGAAACCACTGCTACGAACGGCATCGCTGCGTTTGTCTTGGTCGAAATCCGAGTCCTCATCATAATCTTCCTCTTCGGAAGAGCTGTCGTCCAGAGGGCCCTTGATCACCAATGCAGGTCCATCCGAATATGAGCTTTTGCGTTTGGCGAGATTTTGTTGCTCCATCATTGTTATGGACATTACCATTTCGTGCGGCTGTACCGAGTTCTTTCTGCGCATTTTTTGCGGTGCCGGGAGTTCAGCAAACTTGATGTCGCGCTCGTTTAGCGGTTTGGATGTTTCGGCATCAGCGTAGTAGTTTTTGATGCCACTGTCGTAATTACTGGTGCTGCTATCCTGCGAGTGAGGGGGGCGCGGGAGCATGTCAGCAAATTTGATATCTCTGTTCTGCATGGGAGGGGGCGGTGTATCAGCAGCTTCAGAGTCGTCTGTAACAAAAATTCGCGAAGATCGCATGTTTGTGCTCTGAGCGGCATTGAATGACATTCTCCGGGGCGCACGGCGACTAGGGGGGTCAACAAGCTGCTCCAACGAAAAAAGCTTTGATTTAACTGACCTGATGGTGTTAAAGCTTGGAAAGTTACTCTGTTTTGTGCCAGCCTGTTGTTGTTGTGATTGCTGTTGAATTTCACCTGTGTTCATCGTACCCAGTTCGATATCCGAGTTTTGTCTGCGTTGATTCATAGTAAAGTTTCGCCTTGTTTTGGACTGCAATTTACTCTTTGTGTTCACGTTATCTATTTTCTTTTCGAACCAGTAGAGCCGGAGAAAAACGAGCGATGAGTGGATGAAGATCGGATTCGTTACCATCGGCAACAGATAGATCAGAATCTGCTGGTAGAGAGAAATTAGGGGGACGTCGACGGTGTTCAGCCCCCCTTGAGTACACGCGCTGGTCGCAAAAAATAGAGCGTCGATATACGCTGTTGTTTTGACTGGGTAAAACATGATAGAGCCAACAATGATCCAAGCACCAATGTACATGTAGTGCACACCAATAAACGATGGCCTAATGTGTTTTTGATGTCTCGTATAAAACGCCTTCACAGGGCCTGGAACCAGCGACAGCATGCGCTTTTTAGCTTTCAGTAGAAATTTCATTGCAAATAAAACAGCGATGACACACGAGTGCCAGACCTCCAAACACGGCAGGAGACGATCGAAGTTTTTATAGAAAGGAGAGAAAACAAAGACAACAAAACCGCAGTGAAAAATTTATTAGCAAAAAAAAAAAAAAAAAGAGCAAGACGGAGAAAGGGTACTGACCTCCATTTTCTTGTTGGAAAAATCTTTTTTTTTTTTTTTTTCTTTCGTTTTTATGATAGAAATGCACACATACTGAAAAGGGAGACACATCGAAACAAAATAGTAGAAAACGCACAATGAAAACGCCTTATTATTGGCCATTAATCTCTGGCAAGGCAGGAGACCCCTTTTGCGTCATTGGAAATAAAAAATAAAATATTCATGTGTTTTTTTGAGCATTAAAATTAATATTAAAATACTAAAATTTTTATAAACAATCGGAATAAATAGCACTAAGTTTTGTTAAATTATGTTAAATAACACTAAACAAAAGTTGGCTATGCTGCGCAGCCGTATTTGGCAGTTGCTTCCACAGCGGCTTTGAGCAAAATTTGCAATTAAACTCATCTACAAATACGGCTATCACTACTGGGTTTTTTTTGTGTGTCTGACTACATGCATGCTGGTTATGACACTGCGACTTTGCAAAAAGTGATTAATACTGTTATCCTCTGAAAACATATGTAATGGTGCATGCCTGGAGCCTTTTTAGGTTGTTTTTTTTTTTTTGGTTTTCGAGGTGGTCAGGGGGGGTGTGGCTGGCAAATCTTGGCTTTTACCAATGCAAAGCGCCTCGCAGTAGTCTGCAATTGGGTATCAAAAGACCTAATACAGACTGTTGACAAAAAAAATAAAAATAAAAAATAAAAAAAACAGACAACAAATTAATTTCCTTGTGTTATATTATTTATCAAACTCCAAAATTTTCCTAAATGAACAATCTCAAGCCCGTGGCAGAAGCACCGATCTCGCTCACACCGGTGATACTGTCAAGCTTGCCCTTCTCACTGACCTGGTACTTTGCGCCGGTTATGGGTTCAGACACGCTGGGAAGACCCTCGTAGATAGGCGTGAAAGTGGCAGGGCAGATTTCAAATGACGCAAAATGGTCAAAATCAATCTTGATCTGGTCGAGCGGCTGCTGGTCAGATTTGGCCTTAATCTTTCTCGCAGTCTCAGCGCCACTGCCAGTCGGCGACACCTTCAGGAACTTGTCAGCGAAATTGGACGCAGACACATAATTCTTTTGGCTAAACGCTTCTCTCATAGCAACATTTAGGGCCAGATGAGCATGGGCGCGCTCCAGCTTGGGCTTGGTGAAATACGCAGCAAGCTCAAGTTTTCTCTTGGGATCGCTACAAGCTCTTCTCTCCAGCTCAATAGAAAATGCCAGAATATATTCTTTGCAGATACCCAGAATACGTTTGGCTTCATTTTCTTCGCTCTTGCTTTCCACAGAAAGCGTTAGAATAGTGTAAATAATAGATCTGAAAAGACTGATGGCATTTTCAAGCTTGTTGGCCTTGATGGCCTTGTAGGCCTCTTGTAATGTGTCTTTGAGAGTACTTTGGCCCGGGATAGCGGGTAATGCATTTTGGTATCTCTCTTCGTCAAGGTTTCTTCTAACATAGTAAGGCAAAGAAGAAAGTTCACCTGTACCAGATAAGTGCAGTTTGGAAGCTCTGTAAACATCCAAGAATCGGCTCTTTAATGGCGCAAAGTTAACAACACCAGCCTGACGATTCAAAATCTGAGCAGCAGTCTCAAAAGAGCCAGCAGCAATGTGATCAGCAGCGATGGGAGAGTTACGAGCCCAGTAATCAAGCTCGGACACAGCAGCAGATGGCTCGCTGTTGCCCTCGGCTTCGACAGCCTCGTCTACATCTTCAATTTCAAGATCGTCACCATCAAAGCCCCAGCCGCTCTCATCAACTTCGCCGTCATCGTCAATGATATCATCGTCCAAGGCATCAGCAAACTCTTCATTTTCCTTCTCAATGTCTTCATCAAGATTTAAGTCCTCAACCTGACCCAGAATAGCCTGTTCAAAGAACGATAACTGCGTAGACTTAAGAGGCCAGTTGCTTTCAAAAGTTTTGTTAGCAGTGTGGGGTAGTCCAGGGTTGGACACAGGAGTAACATTAACAGTAACTTGACTTTCATCAACCTCGGACTCAGCGAGAATTTGCTGAGCTTCCTCTTCAAGACCATGACTCTTAGCCAGAGCGTAAGCCAAAGAGTGAAGGCCAGAGTTTTTGAGAATTTCAATTCTGCTAGTAGCATTGTCGAGAAAGATGTTAGAAGTAAAGCGAGCGTTAACATCACCTCTATGATCAGCAATGACCTCCATCTTCTCGAGATTCTTTTGATTACCAGTAATCAGGTACAAGAAGGAAAGCTTGTCAAACTGACTCAGCTTCTGATAAGACAACTCAGCAATTTCGTGGTTACCTTGAGAAAGAGCCTCATCACCCAATGTTTTCCAGACAGTGGTTTTATCAATAGCCTTTGCGTTCTCAAGAGCAACTTCAAGGTTGCCGCATTCAATAGCAAGGTCAAACTTGGTCTGGGGGTCTTGAACAAATTGCAAAGCTATTTCAGGGTATCCCTTCTGCTGCAAGTATCCGATTATGCTTTGTCCAACAAGCTGGGAAGTCTTGATGAGTCTCAAAACTTCATTAAAGTTCTTTGATAGCAGGGCCTTTTTGAATCTGTACTCAGTGGGATCTATCTCAATGATCTCAACAGTGCCACCTCTAGCAAGAGCATAAACCTTGGCACCCTTAACACGGACAAGATACACAGTGTTATCAAGAGTCTTAAGAATACCATGGTCACCGTTGAGCAAGCTGTACTTCAAATGGTTGAGAGTAGAGTACAACAGAATACCGTTGTCATCCCAAGTAGCACTCTTAATTCTAATGGTTTCATGGAGAGAAGCAACAATCTCCAGCTTTTGAGTAGCAATGGTAATAGTATGCTTGCCGAGCAAGGCAACGTAACGGCCATCAGCAGACCAGGAAACATATTTAACACCGGAGACAGAGATCGAAGAAATAGTCTTCTTCTGCTGAATGTCAAATAGCACAACAGAGTTGGCACCAAGCAGTAATACAAGACCCGGGCTAGAAGCGTTGACAATGTCCTTGACGTTGTTGGGAAGCTTTACTGACTTGGTGACAGAATTGTGGAGGTCGCATACATCAACGGACTGTTTAGTCTTATCAAAGACAGCAAATCTGTTGCGAGAAATAAAAATTGCCTGGTCACCAGAGCCTCTCAAAGTCTCAGTAGGCTCAATAGCGCCACTAGAATCCTTAGGCAGGTACACCAGTTCATAAATGTTTCCGTTTTCGTTCTTTGAAGTAGCCAAAACGGCACGTTCAGAGGGGTTGTAAGAAATTGTACGAATAGTTGACCAGGAACTGCCAATCTTCTTCAATGAAAGCAGCGGAAGAGTGTCGGTGTCAGAGCCAATTTCGAAAGACTTGATTTGTTTCTCCTTATTGATGTAGAAAAGAGTGTTCTGGTTCAATGAGCTGGCAGGGCGTTCGCGCTCTAATTTAAAAACCATGACACCGCTGTCGTGGGCAGCAGCAAACAGATTGATCTCGGGATGGGCAATGATGTACCAGAATTTATCGTTTTCGCGCTTGAACTGCTGAATGCCTGTGCGCTTGTTAAGATCCCAAGTTCTAATGGTCTTATCCTCACTGACGGAGATGATAATATCTTGGTAGGGGTGAAACTGACAGCAAAGAATATTGTTCATATGGCCTCTGCAACTGTCAACCTCCCAAGCCTTAGTTTCACTCATGCGCCAAAGCTTCATGATTCTGTCGTCACCACCCGAGGCAATGAGAGGAAGTGTTGGGTGGAAAGATGCCCAATTGACACCTCTATCGTGGCCCTCAAGAACGAACTTGACGATCGCGTCGGTGTTGCCGAAAATGTCCTGCTGAGGTGCGTTGGCACGGGCCAATTGGTTGTCAAAAGATGGAATAGCGGAGGCAGGGGCAGAGTGCTTCTTGCGCAGACCAGAAATATCCCAGACACGAACGGTTTGATCCAGTGAGGCGGAAACGATCAGGTCCTCTTTAGGGTGAAATTGCGCAGACATGACGTAGTGATTGTGGCCTGTAAGACAAGCGATTTCTTGACGGTTCTGCCAGTTCCAGATTCTAATTGTTTGATCATCGGATGCGGAAATAATCCAGGGCAAGTCGTTGTGAAAAAAGACGGTGCGGACATAGTCGAGATGGCCGGAGAGAGTGAACAAGCATTTTCTGGTCTGCAGGGACCAGACTTTAACTGTGTAATCGTCACCACAAGAAACAAACAATGGCTGTGTCTTGTGGAAATCGACGCCTCTGACGGGGCCATCATGACCCTCAAACCGATCAATGAGAGTACCCATGCGGTAGTCCCACAATTGAATGGTAGAGGAATATAGCGATACCAGGATCCATGGTCTGGAGTAAACGGTTAGCAAAACTATTGAGGTCAGGGCAAAGAAGCAGCATACCTTTTGGGGTGGAAAGCGACACCCTTCGCTCTCGAGGATTTTGATTCAAACTGAAAAAATTTTAACTTTGGTTAGTATACGGTTATAGAAATCTGTCAGATTGAATTTACCTTAGTTAGCATCTGCATGATGAAGTTTGAGAGCGTAGTGGTGGGAGTAAAAGAGAGGGTGATGATGATAGAAGGGAAGAGACGAAGGAGTTGAAATTTGGAGAATTCAAGATTTTGGCCAGCTCATTGATCCTGCCAGGTGGCACAAGTGGTTTAACGTTGCGCGCACCGATTGCTCCGCGGTTTACCCGGAAGTATTTGTCAGTGATTAGTCATCAATTTGGGGTTGCTTTCTAATGAAACTTCAACACACTGACTGTGCACCACAAAGATCTCTGCTGCTGCTGTAAATCTGTCAACTCCAATGCTTTAATGTCCATAGTTTCTTGTACTGTTCATTTGCTTTCTGCGGCTTCTTCAAAAAAAAAAAATCTTTTCTGCCGCCGCTGACCATCATCTCCACGAACCGTTACCCGAACCGACAATCTCAGCCCTTTTTTTCCCCCCGGGACGCGAAAAAACTTAAACGCATCATGAGCAAGCGCAAGTCTTTGCCAGAGTTTTCTACGGCCTTGTCCAAGCGCACAAAGCTAACGCCTGCGACACTTACGATTGACAGCTTCAACGAGGAGCTCCTGTTGAACATATTTTTGTATCTCAGTCTGCCCAACCTGTGCGATGCGCTACTGGTGTGCAAGAAGTGGTATCGGATCGGCAGCGACAACAAAATTTGGCGGGATCTCTACCATGCTAATTTTTTCAGAAAGCATCGCTTTCAACCAACCTTGTCTATCGGCATTGAACGTCAGGCAGAACTTGACTGGAAATCTTTTTTCAAGCTACGGTATAACTGGAATCGTGGTGTGTGCCGTGTCAAGAACATACGGTTTCATGCTCCAATACCAGCGCCTTCTTTTTCTTCACCACAAGCATCTTCATATTCGTCTGTATCATCATCGCTGGCTTCGCCCGGTATGTTCAAAAACTTTTACATCGCATCACGCAATAAAATCATCGTTACCTTCAACGTTAACTACGACATTCAAGTCTGGAGCTGTCTAACCGAAAAACTGATATCATGTTGCAACATTCGAGATTGGGTCAAGGATCCGCACGAAGCCAGCGAGTTGGGTCAACCGACTGTTCTTATTGTCAACCCCGTCGGCGCTTTTAAGTTTTGCATTGGTTTCGACACTGGCTCATTCATCGTCGGCTCACTAGAAGGGCTCAAGACCCAGGCGCCGTACTTAATACCTAAACAGATTGCGATTCTAGATCATGCCCGTTACGGCGCAATTGTACACATTGTTCAGCGCCAGAACCTCCTTGCAGTCTACACGTCGCGATCCAGCATTATTTTGTACTCATTTGCGAACGGCGTGACCAAGACACTGTCCGTAATGAAGTCGTACATTGACCCCAGCCACGAGGTGGCTTTTACCATTAGATCCGTGCACTACCAACGGTATCTGTTTTGCATCTCATTAGCATATTTCCAGCTGACACTCAGTGGTGAGTGGATTCCGTGCGTCCAGGAAATTTTGTGCAACCCGGAGGGTCGAATTATCAATACCCGCATGTCTACATACTGTCCAAACAACACGACAAGCCACTTGCGCGCACCTAAATGGTCGCATGGGTACTCTTCCAAGCCTATGGTGCTTTCCTACAACCACCCATATCTCCTTGCCGGTTTTAGCGACAATACCATGTCGCTGTACATTGCGCGCAGCGCTGAGTGTTGTTTAGAGGTGCAGCCGCGACAGAGACTATGGGGACACACGAGTGGAATAAATCACGTATTTGTCAAGGCAGGCGGCACCGCCGTATCGGTGTCGAGCCGCGGCCGCGAGATCCGATGGTGGGATTTAGCAAACAACTCACACATTAACTCATACCCAATCACTCTCCCGGAAAGCGGTGGGCAACGCGTAGAGAAGGCAGTAGACCCAATTAAAGATTTGGTGAACGATGCAGAGACAAGCGATTCAGATGCGTCAACAAGTTCCAGTGCGGGCTCCGACGCTACCGGAGATGCAAGTGTAGGCGACCCAATAGATGCAAGAACAGTTGCGCATCCGGACGCCAAACCAGTATCGCGTATGCTAAATAATGAGGCCGAAACGACAGGCAAGTTCTTCACTTTTGATGAGGAAATGATCCTGCTCGAGATGAAGACTGACCGGCAAACTTATCTGACGATCTGTGACTTTCAGTAAAGGTTTAGGGTTTTCGCGTGGGTTTTTTGTTTTGTTTTTATGGGGGGGGTTTTTTTTTTTGTTTTTTTTTTTTTTTTTTGGCGACTTTTTTCTGTACACACAAAGACCATTTTCAAACCTCTACGCGACGAGGACGGCTGCCAACGATTTTTTTTTTTATTTATTGGTTACGTTGTAGCTCCGGGTGTCATATAATCACAATTTAATAGCATGTCTGTGTATCCGAATAACGAACAGGAGTCGATCTGCAATTCAGACCAAGAGAGTCATTTAGACGCGTTCAATGACTTGGTGCGCGAAGAGCTGTCCGCAGAGGGAGTCGATCTCCACGAAATTGCCAAGTTCATGTTTGGTGCGCCGAGTAAACCAGCATCCCCGAAGCAGAAGCACCTAATAGATGACGGTAATTTACCGCCACCGCCGGTCGCTCAACCCGTTGCTTTACAGCAACAACAACACAATCAACAAAATCAACAAGATCAACAACAACAAGATCATCAACAAGATCAACAACAACAACACAAAAACGACACTAGTTATCTGTTCTCTGAAGAGCAATCAATCTACCCCGACTACTCCAAGTCTTTTCAGGATTCGCCGCTGCAGAATAGTATTGAGCATGAGACAAACATCATTTCACACCGCCGACCATCATCTGTAACAGCCACTACAACGGCGGTCAATGCGCCGGTTTCAACTGCACGTATTCTCAGTAGTAGCCTGCTGCCAAAGCTTTCTTCGTCACTTATTGTCAGTTCACCTTTACAGCCGCTACCTCAGAACTTTGACCAAGTTTCGCCCGGATCTTTCAAGTTTCCTAATACTGTTGCTCAAAAGGTGTCGAGTTTAAGCCAGATCAGGACCGTTCCAAACATTGACGACGATAGTTATTATAGTAATCAGCGCGAAGACCATAGCTCTGATCGTAGCAACGGGAAGGTCAGAGTTGATGATAGCGCACAACGCAAAAGCATTGAACACCACAAGAGCATTGGTCATAACGAAAGTATTGGCCGTAGCGAAAGTATTGGCCGTAGTGAGAGTGTTGTATCCCATGAAAGCAACGGTCTTCAAAAGAGTAATGGTTTCCACGAAAGTATTGGTCGTCGCGAGAGCACCACACGCCAAGAAAAAAATAAGCGTCAAGGGAGCCCGGCACGGCATGAAACTGTCGGGCACCAGAGCTTTTCCAATGGCGCACACGTTGACAGTTCTATTAGAAACAAATCTACTGGCATTGTTAACAACTCACCGTTTTTAGATAACCGCCGGTTATCGGCTGCTAGCAGTTTGCGCAGTCAGGGCCGCGGTCGCAACGAGTTCAGTCCAGAATACTTCATTACACCTAATAACCAATCTGATTTTGAGGACTATTACAATTCTCATCGCCACCAAAGTCCTCACCCTGACGACCTAGATGACGAGATGGCGCACAATTTAGAGATTCAGCACCCGCAACCGACACGCCTAACATCTATGTCACTTCATGAGCATAGCCGCCGTCAATATTCTGCTGGCGGCCCCGGAATAAATTCGAACCCACTATATCTCGGAAATAGCTACTACTACGACGAAGGCGAGCAGCATCACGATATTCCTGTTGATTACAGCATCCATAGCGGAATGGAAAATAATCTCGCAATTGACCCATCCGACGACGGCAAGCGCTACTACATGGTTAATGATCTGGGCAAACACTTCGAGCTCAAACGCGATGTGCACAATGGGGCTTTCTCCATCACTCCAATTTCGGCCAAGCGCCGCAATGCCAGCAACATGCGTGACTATACGGTACCGAGCCCGATGTACACGAACACTGAAATCGATGCGAATAACTATCTAGTAGACCAAGAGCCACCTCAATCGCACAGTCGTGCTGCTGCCAGCGACTCTAATGACGAGCTTTACCGGCTGAAGGAGTACGTCAAGAAAATGCCAAATGGTGAATATTTACTGGAGCTATTTGAAACCAAGCAAACGGGCTTGTTTGATACCCCCAAGCTCAACCGCTCGTCGTTGCGAAAAGTATCGTTTAACAAACCCGCTAGAAGTGAGATGACCACATCACACGATTCAAAGTATGCACTGCCAAACTCTGATCTCACCCCACCAAAGTCTAAGTTAACACCACCGGCGAGTCGCACCGTTTCAAACACGACCGGTAATAGCACCATGCCAATCCCCATCACGACTAGTACAACGCTCAACGGCACGCTTAGTTTTGGAAACGGCAGCAAACCCGCACCTATTACGCCAACTAAACCCAGTAATTTGTCTACGCAGAGGCCTATCACTGTTGGAGCTGCCGTCACTGCGCCACTCACACCAGTGTCGCTGAACCGCAACAACTATAATTCTGCTGCCCCTGTAGAGGTAGTAACTGGTAGCAATTCCACTAGTAAAGATCAAACCCTACTTGAACTGCTCGTACAGCTCAAGGAAAAAGACCAGAAGATCGACTCACTTCAGACGACAAATGCGCGACTCGAGCGTGAGCTCGACGCAGCTAAGTTAGAGCTTGCAACGTTACGCGGGCAGACGGTACCCAAGACGGCGCCCATCACGCAGCGGCAGCTGCCCAACTCGAGCTTGTACAGGCAACTTGAGATGCACAAAGTGGACCGGCTTAATATGTTGGAGCTGCAAAACAATGTCAAAAACGTGCTGCTCGTTTTAGGCGTGCCGCTCGGAAAGCTGCAGGAGAAGCTCGCTCTGATTGTAGGCGTGCTGCGCCAGGAGGATTTGTTTAAGTGGTTTGTTGATCAGGTACATATCGTGCTTTACGGTCGCGAAATGCTGATTCCAAACACGGCCATGGCTTTAGTCAGTGATGGTTCTTCCGCGCACAACGGGGTGAAGCGGTGCCTGAAAGAAATGGTCAAGCTAATTGTTAAGCTGGAGCTGCAGCAGGCCCGTAGCCTTGACCGCGCCGCGGTAAGTGGGCACCGCTCGCGACCTAGTAGAAGTAAAAACAACGCTGTTAGCAGATAACGATATCTATTCATAATGAAAGGAAAAAAAAATATGGGGTCAGCGCAACCATTACCACATTCTCTTAATTGGTTCACCACTTTTTATTAAATTTTTAATAAGCATTAATACCAAAAAATATTATCAAATCATTCTTTTAAAAACTGGAAAAAATTAAATCTTTACTTACATTATGTTTAGATTATAATTATTAGCAGACTAAAAATAATACGTACTAAGTTTATTGTTTTTTAACAACTGCGATTTGAAATTTTTTAAACTCATTCTAAAAACCATTAATTTAATTCTACAGTTTCAACCAATCTGTAACTTTGCCGTTAGCTAGACAAGAAAAAGAAAGTCGGCACTCGTGTCGTAGTCAGCTTTCCGGGAGTCGAGTTTTCACTGTCCACTAACACTCTACCTATCTAACATTTTGTTTAATTAGGTGTACTGTGATGATAGTTTTGTCATAATAAAATGAAATTTTTTAAAGAGAAATAAAAAGAATTATAAAAAAATATGTAAAAATGTTCCACTCCATCTGGTATTTCCAAAAAAATAATAAAAAATAATAAAAAATAATAAAAAATAATAAAAATAATAAAAATAAATCGATAATAAAAGTCCCAAAAGTTGTTTTTCCAAATATCCTAAAAGTAAAAATCCAAAATATAAAATCCAATAAAAATAAAAATAAAAGCCTTAAAGAGTTGGTGTTGTTGTTGTTTTTAGTTAATCCATTTTGTCGTGGTATAAGTTCGTTGTCATCATGTTAGAAAAGTTCAGAGAGGTAAGTTTTTTTAAAATGTTGTTGCAACACACAGCCGTCCAACTGGCAGAAGACTTAGCAAAGCCATGCCAGGGCTCAATTGCTGTAGCAGCAGACAAAATTTTAGATGAAAAGTGATTCGAAATTTTTGTTCGAGAATCGCTTAAACCTCAATCTTGGTAGCAATGATACGCTTTCCACGCCAGACATCGTAGGCCTGGATCATGGAAGTGATCGCCCACAAAATACACATGATAATTTGAATGATAAGCACGGATCTTGTCTGAGAGCATCTGTCGGAACCAAAGGGGTTAAATGCACTCCAGCCACAGTCAAGGGAGCCGCTCACAGAGTTAAGAAGCCAAAAGAACGACAGGATCCAGCCAACTGCGATAGCCGCGTCCCACAGGAAGAAAAGTCTGTGCTGGTACGAGAAGCAGTACAAGAACTGGGTTAGCATCGAGAAGGTCGCAACTACAAGAGCGAACACAAAGGGTGAAGAGGCTTTCTCAGCAGGCGTCGATGTAAGCTGGGTGTTGATGAAGTAGGCCATGACGCCAAGCACTACACCGCTGAAAAAGAACTGGACAAGACGAAGCGCAAGCACAAACAGATTGGTGGAGGCAAGCGATGTAAGGCGCGTGACCTTGGGGAGAAAGGAGTAAGTGTTTTTCTTAAATGGGTTCCAGTTAACCATTGTCGCTGCTCAACTATACGTGTGAAGGTGTTGAAAAAGTGATGTTGTTTGGTGTGGGTGGGTGAAAGATAAGTAGTATGAAAAATTAACTTTTAGAATTGTTGAGAGAATTATTGCGATAACTTATTAGAGCAAATATTCTTGTGATTCAGGCTGTTTTCTAATGCTTTGTTTGCTGATACAGAAAAGAAAAAAAATGTAATCAAGGTGAGGGACGATCCTGTTTTTATAACCTTCAGCCGTTGTGATTTTTTCCCCCTTGTTTTTGTTTAGTATTTTCAAGTGCTATTTTTGTTTTACTATGAATCATTGTGCGTGTATAGTGGTGATATGCTCGCGACCATCCAGCCCATTTTTTTTTAATTTCTTCAAAATTATTTTTGACGCTGTTGTGAATGTTGGTAAAACTCATGCGTGGGGTTGAGAGCTACTGACGATTTGAGTTAAACAGTTCACTTTCCGAGAAAAACAAAAAAAAAAAAATAAACAGAGATGGCTGAAAAGGGAGACCAAAAATTATTCAACCCACATGAAAAAAAAATGAAAATAAAAAAACCCAACTATTAACCAGACCAAAACTGCAATCACATCACCACAATTTTTAGTCTGTTGATCTTTTTAGTAATATGGTGTTAATTTTATTTACTACTGTTTGTTTGTTTTTTTTGTTTGTTATTATTCTAGAAAAGAAATGGAAATCGGTTTGAAAAGATGCAGCAGCGTTTGTGCTATTTTGTCTCGCAAAGATCAAATCACCATCTTTAGTAAAACTCTCTCCAGCCACCACGTTTTTTGGGTTATTGTTGTTGTTTTCTTCTTTTTCACGATGACAACGTCTTTTTGTTCCTTTTTTTCTTCTTCTTCTATTTGACCATGTACGCTGCCATAAAGACTCCACCGAGGTTTTTCCACCCGCGTACACAATTAATGTTTCTTCTGATAACAATGCATTTTATTTATAGATACTGCACCCAAATGCTGTCAACTAGTTTATTTGAGGGCATCCCAGGTATCCACTAAGATCCCGCCTCTGTAGTATTTCAGGTTTTTTTCTCTAATCAAGGCCTTGCGTGTCTATTATGTTCTATTTCTAGCATTTACCATAGGCTCTAGAATCGTCGTCCACGAATACTAGTTCGACAGCTTTAGGTTCTAACTTTTAAAAAGGACCCCTTCTCCTAACACAACCACCGCCACGCATTCTTCCTTGGTGAAATAAAAAAAAAAAAAGTACATAGTGCTTGTGTGGTCTATGTATGCCAACTCTATCGATATCAACAATCGCACTGCGTGCACCCACTCTTTCCAGACTTCCCTCTCCATCGTACCTAATATTATAAAACGGATTATCAACATTCGACCCCAGTGTCGGCTCTCCCAGGTCCATTGCGTTTTTGCACCCCGATATTATTTTTACAGACCTGTATCAATAAATGTGTGTACGCGTAAATAACCTCTGTTTTAAAGTGGCACTGGTAATGCCGCCGAGACAAACTGCAGTGTACAATCGATAAATTGATTATCATTACAATTAAGTATATAAAGCGAAAAAAAAAAAAAATTTAATATGAAAACCTTGAACTTTTTGATGTGATACTACAATGACAATAAATAGGTTTTGTAGTACCAAAAGAAAAAAACCTGGAGTCGAAAAAAAGAAACAAACAAACAAATAAACCGAAGCTAAAAATAAAATATTTCAATTTTTTTGTTGCGTGGTGGAGTGTTGCTTAGAGATTAATTATGTCATCAGGAACCAACTTAAAGTTGAAGTTGTGGTTTTTCAAAAAAATTAAGATTAGTAGTAGTAGTATTTTTGTCCGGTCAACCGGGATTTTATACAAGATTATTTACAAAAGGGATCACTCTGTGGTGATATTTATATAGACAGTGTCTCATAACCGTGAAGACCG